>JABASH010004489.1:0-13920 GCA_019776445.1 Tomocerus maximus | reverse complement strand
TCTTGCGGAAAAACGACATGACTCAACCAAAAGTCAATTACAGCAACATTTTTTCTAATAAAAAAGTAAATTCAAGCAAATTGTTTATCAAAACCCGTTGCATTTGCAAAATTAAATATACAAGATTTCGTAATGCAAAAAGAAAATCTAACTTTAATCGCTAAATGAATAAAAATTAATTGATGTGAACCTGAGAGCTGGATATAAAACGTTTGTTTTTTGGGTAAAGTCCTTCAAGTTTACAGAAGTTAGATGGCGGATGGTTTCATAGCCTGGGAATGATTTAGGGACACAGGAAATCCAAGTTTCATAACTATAGAATGAAGCAAGTACAACTATTAATAAAATGACAAAATAAGTTATTTTTTAAAAAAGTATTAAGAGTCGTACACTTGATGTGGATTTGACTCCAGGAACAGGATAACGAAACAATGTGCCAATTGATCATCACTCAGGCCAGAATAGTAATAACTGAGCTGAGTCAATAGGATAGCTATGTCCGGATGACCAAATTCTGTGCGTTCAGCAGCAACGTCTTTAGCACGGAAAGGAACAGCCATACGGCGATAGCCAACGGGATTCACGCCATAATTAACACGCCAACGCTTACTTAGAGCAGTACATAAGACTCCACAGGCTAAAAATCCTCGGAGGATCAATAAAACTTCTTGGTGAGCTAAAAATTAAATACAAAATAATTGAGCAAAAAATTAAATACAAATTAATTACCATTATTTTGTATATTTACTTAATGACTTTAATTAATTGTAGATTACCTTGAATGGGATACCATTTGTATATTTCGTTGAAAGTACTACGATCAATTGCTTCTTTTGTTAGAAATTGAACTAAAGTTGGTTTTCTTTCCGAATTGATTTCCGGAATTTGGATTTTAGAGTTTCCATTTAAGATAGAACGAGCCAACTCTTCACACAGGACTGAGGAGCAATCAGATTTTAAAATCCGACAGTAAGGAAACTCGTAAGGCTGACTTCCAGGATTGAACTCGACGAAATTCGAGCCATAAACTTCAAGTAAATTTTCAATACTTTCTGGAACCAAACTTAGTAGTCCAGAGCAGACATTCCACCGTAAAGCTCCACCTTCGATAGGCATTTGCTTGCCTAAAGTGTAAATCAGTTGATACTTGACATGAAGAATTTCGTCCGATTCGTCCAAAACGTCACGTGCATTATTTTTTAGCCATTCTTGTACTCGAAATAATTCCCTGCCATCATAGAACTGACTTGCTTGGCATTTTTCATAAGCTTTTAGCTCAAAAGAAAGTCGATACTCTGTTAATAGTCAATTATTAATTACGTGATTGGAAATCCATGATAGAAAACAAAAAAATGATAGATTGTCGGAAACCATCTTTGGGAGCCATTATTTAACAAATATCAGCTAAAATAAAATTTTGTTAACCTGGCAATGTTAACACGACTCCTTGCATCGCCGCACATTCCTGATAAACGCCTAAAATCCACTCAGCATGTTCACATCCAATTTTCTTATCACGGCGACATGGGAAAGTGTAAACACGGCGATTAAGCAAGATTCCGCCAATCCGGGAAATTAAAGCTGCATGGTTGATTCTGTAAAGCGATTTCAAAACCGTGACGCGACACAATCTTTTGCCATTGGCTAATGACAAGATCAACAGTGGGACTATCACACTCGTCTTCCCTTCGCCCATATTCAGTTGGATCAGTGCATTTTCATTATTTTCCGGATTTTCCATACGTTCTGAAATATGTTTAAAAATTATCGAAATTTAATTTGGAAAACCAAAACTTAAATAAATAATGATTTTTTATTATTTACCGGCAACTTTTGCTTGAATAGGTCGAACCATCAAATCCATTTCGATTTCAAAGAGAAGCCAGTCTCGTCTCACGGCTGGATCCCAATTCTCATGTCCGTGGTGACTGAGTTCTTTTTGCAACTCAAAGCCTTGGAAATTCTTTCCTCTTTGACTGTAACGAACACAGCGGGCTGACTTTTGCTCAAATGTAACCAAAACTAGGTAAACAAAATAAATAAACCATTAAAGGAATAAAGTTGCGACTATCGCAGGATAAATGGTAATATTTTGTACACAGACAGCTGGACTGACAGACTGATCCCATAGAAGTGAAACTGACTGAACCAATAAATAATACTTTACTAAACTTTAATTTGAATTTGGATCCTTAAAGTTGCGAATGGTCATGAATCTAATATTTTATAAAATTGTATTGAATTAAAATAATTAATATTACCTCCGTAAGCACCGATAAGTGTCCACAGATATGCCAGGAAAGGTTCCTTTGGTTTTTCCTTTTTGATCAACGGAAGTAAGTTGAGAGGAACGACATGGGTCATCAACTCGGCAAAAAATATTTGCTTGGTTACATTATCCTTCAGCAAAACTTCACGCGGATTTATTGCATCTTTCAGTTTCTCCCTTTATTAAATAAAAAGATTCATTACGAATATAATAAATAAAACTAATTATTTTAAATAATTTCAATGCATAGCTACAATTAGTAAAAATATATTTACCAGAAGAAAGACGTGCGTCCTCTTTGGGCCTTGTGCTCCATATTTAATTTGTTACTCAGCTTGTAGTCGTATTCAACAAAGTTATTGGACGAAATGGTATTCTGATGAAAAATTTGCCAACTTTCTTGCAAATCTTGAGAATATTCTCGAAGTATTGGACAAGAGTCCTGCAATAATAGTGGGAAACTAGGGGCTTTCCCCAAATTTTCTAATGATTTTCTGACAGGGGGCAGTTGACTATTCCTTGAAAAAATGCATTTAGCTTCTTCGTACAATTTGTCATCAATAAACTGCTCCCCTCGGTTACTCAGCAAATTATGCAGGCTGATAATAAATAATTTTTTCGCACAAAATTGTTCCAAATTTCCCTTCTGATGAATTTTTATAATGCTTTTGCTAGTGTCGACGAATTGAGCGTGGGACTGGCTTCTGGCCTCTAAACTCGCCACAATCTTCTCCACTTGGCGCACAAACATGTACAACTCCCGATTTCTGTACCAATTCTTCAAAAAGACGTTTAATTGGCTCTTGGCCATGTCGCAGTCAATTTCCGTCTTCTCGTCGTCTTTTAGTTCATTGATAATATCTTCACAAGAATCTATCGGCCATTTCATACGGATTTTGTCCGCAATAGTTGTAGTCTGGGTAATCACAAGATCTTCGTGAATTGGCCGTAATCTGTCCACAAAAGAATCCAAAGTATCTTCCAAAAGTTGCTCATCTGAGTGCTTGTCCATGTAACATTCCCATTTCGTGGCACACTGCTCAGTCAAAATCATTACAATCGTCTGGTAATTAAATTCAAACTCGTCTGTTTGATAGTATTCAGTAAATTCTGGTGGCTCAACCGATCTAAAATCTTCAGCATGCACAGCCACAGTATGGAGCAATAGCAAATGATTGAAATCAATTACTTCTTGGAACGCAAAAAATGTCAACTAGAAAAATTTTAACAATTAATAATAATGTCATCGATAATGAATTATTTGGTTAACAAAATAGAAAACAAAATGTAACATTTAATTACCAGATGAGTCCATTCTGATTCTAACTTTTTTCTTTGTACTTTTCTCGCCAATACGTATAAATCCAGCCAATATTCTCGAAAATTCATTTTCCACCAAGTATCAGCAGCTTCTTTGATTGGGAATCCTTTAAAATAAAATTTCCCATTTTAATTTCCAAATTCTTCACCATTAATAAATAAATTATAATATTTATTTTAAATATGTAATACATGACATGCATATTGATATTACCTTCATCATACTTCCCCTTCAAATCTTTACCCGTGAAGAGTAATGTCTTTACTAATCCCTCAGTGGGCAACGGCGGATTGCATGTCCAATTTTTGCACATTTGAGAAATTCTGAGGACGTTCCTCATTACCTCACTTCTGAAATTCGTATCGAATTGGTGAATCGGTTGACACATCGGAGTTTCACTAAATTCTTCTAGGAAATCCTGGGAAATGCGCGCCGGTTCTGTTGAAGTCCTTAATCGTTTGTAGTAACCTCGGATGCAGAGTTCCCGATCACTTTTTAATGGGGCCAACGTTTCTTCTTCCGGACAATTCGGTTCTTCTTCTTCCTCACTCTTGCTGTAGAGAAATCGAAGTCGTTCTGAGTCCCACAGCAATCTCTCCACGATCAATTGAAAAGCGTCGTGAGCGACTTGAGGAGCCAGAGACCATTTTACCGATTCCATTTTCTTCAACCCTTTCGGGTAAAATTGACGGTTTGGGGATAATTCTGCAATGTTCTTTAATGTCACAACAACCTCATCCTCCAGTGGCTCACCAGACCAACAATGTCCACTTTGAAGAATTTGCAGCGCCCTTTCAGTTCCAGTTACCCCTGCAAATACACCAAATATTAATTGACCAAAATAATTCCAGATCAAAGTAAGTTGAATCCATTAAAATCAATCCAAAAAAATAATCAAGCTCAATCCATTAAAATAATTTTTTACTATTTCATGATTACTTTAATTTTTTGATTACCAATTAATTCCAGTTAATTTCCCAATAATTTCTGATTAAATCAATAAATTTCCCGATAATTATAAAAGTGCACCTGTAAATGGATCTGGAAGAGGAGAGGAAGTTGCTGCATGTAAAAACGCCAAATAGACCCAACCCGCTTGACTTTCTCCAGCTTTGAGTTGTTTTAGCTGAGTGTCCAGTTCATAAGCAAAGAAAATGGGAGTGCGCAATTCGTCTTTGGTGTTTATGGTTGTTCGGTTGTTGGTATAATCTATTCCAACAATTCCATGAGGAACTAAAAATATCGAATTCTTTTTGGCAGACATTTGCACGTCAGCATCTTCAATTAGCAATCCATTTTGAAGGCCCACAAGAGTTTCTGTAGACCAATTAATCGTCCCAATCAACAATCAGAATAAATAAAAAAAAATTAAAAATGTATTTCTAAAGTGGTCTTACTAATATTTTGGGTCCGGCTGACTTTCATGCCTCGGTATTCCTTGGACGTCAGTGAAATCGTGCCTCTTGGATTAGTAAATGTGAACTGCAATCCCATTCTTGGCAGATCAATAACATAGTAGCAATTATTATGTTCGCCCCTCTCGAACCAGATGTTGATATACTTCCAATTTTCTAGTCTTTCCATAACTTTCAAGATTTTCGAGTATCCCTTGGCATTAATGTCAACCATCGATCTCCTTGGACATTTGAAATCTTTGAGTAGGTGACTTTTCACATCGAGATAATAATGTGGTTTGTCACTGAATAATTTTGAGGGAGAAGCCAAATCTCTAGAATAATATTTTTATCTTAGTAGGTTTAATATAAATTACCAATATTATAAATAAATATGAATTAAAATAAATACCTAAAGAAAAACTCAAATCGCTGGGTTTTAAAATTCCACCAATGTGTATAATTTTTGACAAGCATAGGAGGCACATTTTCTTTAAAATAATTATAATTTATCAACTCCCGTTGGCTGTCGTCTTCAAGGTGCTCCGTCACCAATAGAGAACCATCCTTTTTTAAATAGAAACTATAGGCTGAGCCTAAAATACATTGAAGTTAAAACATATTAGAGAATAATTTACTTTAACAATAGTTAAAGAATTTTAATAAATTAAATTAACCCAAATATTTATCCCGAGTGATCATTCGCCCAGGTTGGAAAGCATACGGCTGAACCTCAAACGATTTTGTTGGAAACGTTCTATAGTGATTAAAGACGGTCAAATAATACATTCTGTATTCTAATTTTGTTATTTGTTTTTTTCACTCAGTTTCAGTTGCTTACCGGTAAAAATCAGGATGGTTTTCAATCTTTGTCGGCAAATACCCAACGGGACTTCCATCAACTAAAAATCGCCCTCTAATCACATCCATTTGGAGAACGGTCATTTCCCCGAAATGCTCCTTTGGGAATATTTCACAGAAGTAAATCTGTTGGTTTTCGTCGTGAGACTTCCAGGTAGGTAAATGTTCCATGATTTTTGAACTCGGAAAGTGCAGTTCCACAAACAAGTTCAAACCATCGGATAGAATTCCCGTTTGAAAATCATCTTTTAAGTATGGCTCGAGGTAAACTCCCGTTTCTTCAACTCGTCGTAGCAGATTTTTAAGATTGACAGGAATTTTGTATCCTGGTGATAAAATATCATTAAATTTAGTTGTTTTTCAACATTTCATAATGCCATAATTATTAATTACTTTCGATAATTTCGGTAGTTTCTGTTATTTAACGCTAGAATAAATAATATATGAAAAAACAATTGAAAACTACCTTGCCCAATTAAAACTAAGTTGTCATGTATCTTGGCAATAGCCAGTAGCCAATATTTAATTTTTTCCGGTTCTATAGTTCCAGGCTTGATAATCCCAGAAGAAAAATCGAAAGTCAAGGCACAGCAAACATTGACTTCGACAATTTTAATTCTCAAAGCATCCACTTCGGGTCGAGGGACGTTTGTCAGTTGAGAGACGATCCGTTGAATTTCATCCGACCAATTTGTGGCAACTTGTCGACATTTAGCAAGAATCTTGTTTGCTGCTTCTTGGACGCTGCTGCTATTTGTCAAAGTGATAATCCTCTGACTCATAATGATACAAGACAACAGAACGTAATTGTCTTTCCAGTTATCAACGTGCTTCCGATGAATATCCCTGAAAAATACCCGAATTGGAGTTTAAAACACAAAAAGGTCAACTAATGCATCGAAAATAAATTTGGATCATTAATAAGCATAATGTTATTACTCCAGCAAATACAAGAATTCCCAGGCGAACTCCCAGTCTTCAAAATCCTGATGTGCTACACGGAAATAACTGTGGACATCAGCAGGCCCCGATTGCCAAATCGTTTGACTCAGTAAATTGAACACCGATTCATTTTTCAACGACAGCGTCAGCTGAGTGAAAGCTCGATAGATATTTCGCCATTGGCTAATTAAAAGTTACCTAATATTAGTTATTTAGTTTAGTTTAGTTGCACAAATAGTATTTTAAATTAATTACATTTTCCATCCAGTACGAAGAGATCCGAATTCAACAAACTCCAAAAGAGACAGGTCATTGTGGCATTCGCTAATTATAATTAAAGATTACTTTAAAAATTAAATAAAAGGTATCATTTAAATAAAAAGTCCTAAAGCAGTCGTTAATAACCTTTGACGTGCTAGAACTTCATTTGGAGTGTATTTATGACCGTCTATTGCCCATTGCATTCCAGAATAGGGCGATTTCCTTTTAACTTTGAGCGTACAAACATTTTTCAGAACACTTCGATTAGGTTTTGTTCCAAGAATGTTTTTCTCGCCTTATTAAAAAACATATATACGTGTGATTTATAATTAAACTTTAATTATTAAATATCCATTGATATCAATTCAGTATTTAATATTAACGTAAATACTTCAAGTTTACCTGCATAATGACAGTTATAGCCATTGCATCTAATGAAATCGGAGTCAGGATTCGAGGGATGAAGGTCTTTGTAATGAGACTGCAGCACCAGCTTCTTGGTAGACATCAAATCCACAATCCATCTTTGCTCACGTTTATTGCAGTTTCCTATTGCCCGGTAATTCGTCCATGGACCATATAAATCTTCTACAATCATTTTCGGAGAGTTGACCATAATTCTAGAGCTGAATAAAAATAGCAAATCTCGAAGGACGGCAATTTGGGAAGGAATCTTCAGTTCAAAAACTACAGCATTTTGTGCCTACATCAAACAAATATTGGCATTATTTATTCAAACTCACTCCAAAATATGTTTTTTTAACTTCAGTTTACGTTTCTAAAAATATTAATTGAAAAATATTTTTTTCCGTAAAATGTCTTACAATTTACGACTGGCCACAGTGCAAACCACTTTTATGTCAAAATATAAACTAATTATTACTTTTGGTATATTTCAGTTCAAATTACCTCTTCTACGACAGGAAGTGGCGCTTCGAAAACTTGGACAGTGCGATTTCTCTCTTCCCCGTCCAGTCTGCACCTTAAACACTTGTGACTGTGCTTACGCTTCCAGTGATCGACAATGTATTCGCACTCCAAGCTTTTGATCCGTGCCCGAAGTTTTTCGCAATCCGCTCGCATTTCGTGAACTTGTGCTAGTTTCTTTAATTTATGTTTTTCTCCGCAGTCTAAAATGTGAAGGCGCAAACGCTGCATGGAAGGATCTATCTTGGCAAATCTGTGGGCGAATGAACTTATAGTAACCTCCGATTCTTCAATTAATGACGGTAACAATGCCCGGCGTTCACGTTCTGCAAAGTAAATTTCTATGTGGTTGAGTAGAATCATGTCTGATCTATTTGGCAACATCAAGTCAACGGTAAATTCAAGATTGACACCCGGACGATGATCCTGAACACAATATTTTCAATTTAAGACTTTTAAAAATCATATAAAGAAAACAATAAAATCCTACTTGGTATCCAGATTTTATAGAATTATTACGGAAAAGTTCAACAAAGTTAATAGCAGGTAACTAACAGAGAATATATAAATAAATAGCAAAAGAATGACAATAATTTAGATATACCAGCAGCAATGGGAATCTTGAAGTAGTAACTCTGTCCCAGACTTGAATAATCTTGAGACAAGTAAGAACCATTCTTGAAGCTCCCACAGGATCCTCAACGTAGAATGACTGGAATATTAATATATTAATTGCCTACGGAATAAACAGGACAATATGCCAAATATTTTATTTTAAATACCTTTCCCTTCTCCAAATATGTTTGGAAAACTCCCCATATGTAAACTGTGTCCACTTCTGTGATAAAACTGTCCCCGCAACGCACATTTCTTTCAAAATCGTATAAAACAATTCCCATATGCTCCTCAGCTGTTTCAAAGTTGTAAGGGTCGAATTTGAGATGGAATTCCCGATGCCGGGGAGCAGCTGGTGGAGTTGAAATGATCATCTTCATTAGATTTACAATTCTTTCGTTCTTCTGTAGTTTTCCTAGTAGATAGCCAATGTTGGACCGCGGTAGAGTGTGCTCAACTCGACAGTCAATTTCTCTCAGATTGAACTCGGACAATCTCGTTTCATTCTCGATAACTCCTTCCCAATCTGCCTTCAGCGTTTTGTTGGCCTTTTTTAAAATATCTGCACTCACATTCATTAGGAAATTGAAAGATGCGTCCAGCCAATCTTCAATTGGGTGACTTTCTCGGTATAATTGCAGCTTTCTTGACCTTCTCGCTATTTTTCCCATCATCTCTAGCATTATCCCAGCACTCTGATCAGGAAGTTTCACAAAAATGAGCATGAACTTGATGAGAATCATTTTGTAAAGAAAGTAGCCATTCATTTTCCCCAAATCTTGAGTTAGGCAGATCTGCAACACCACTTTAGCTGTCATCCAAAGACCAGAGCGACGAAATGGAATTTTAGCCTCCTGTACCACATTTTTAATTTTATATTATTTTATTATTTTTACTAAATTATTTTATGTTTATTTTATTCTATTTAATTTTTTAAGTAAAGGAAGGATTTTTTAACTTTGATATTGTTTATATTTTGAATTATTACTGTTACTCACATCAAACACAATATTGTCGCGAACTTTTTTAATGACTCGAGGAACAACTTCACTAGATGATGATTTACTCGTCTCGTTGGAAAGCGTCGCCGTCAGCCATTTGGACACATAATAAGGATCAGCCACTTCTCGAACTTCTGTGATTGTGTGACCCGCTTTCGTTGTTGTGGGCATTGCTTCAAATAATTCCGAGACATTAAGCGCGTTCAGTTGGCGTCCAAAACAAATGGAGTTTACGAAATCATTACGAGGGATAAGCACAGAAGTGACGGGGAAAACTCCAGCAAGGTCTCTAGAGACAGATGTAACATCTTCCGACGGTTGAGAAGCAGGAAATGTGGAGAACACCGCAACGTCGTCTTCGTTAAACATACTCTCTTGTTCTCTTCGAGGAATGGAAATCATTACACCCACTAATTCAAATAAAAAATTACAGTTTATTATTATTTTCATTTCTATAGACCATAAAATATTAATGATTCAGAATTTAATAAATCAGGGAGTTAATTAGTAAAAATGCTAGATATTGAAATTAAAAAAAATAAGTTTACCATTCTGAGCACGAACGTACAAGGCAAAAGTTTCGCCTTCATTTAAAGATTGGATTGATTGAGACACAAGTTTTGGTTCGACATTGTCTTGGACACTGTCCCAAATCTTGAACGTAGTTCTTGTGTTCTTGTAACTGTCTTCGTCTTGTGACTTGGAGTCAAATGATTGGATGATTTCATTGAAGAGACTGAGCAAATGAGACTCTTCGTTAACAATATTCAAGGAGTTTCCTGGCAGTTTTAAAGGCAGGAAAACATGGGGAATGAGACTGGGCGTCGCATCTGGTTTTAAACGCATTTTGATTTTGTGCTACACTCACTTGAGTGATCTATGAATTAAAATACACATAAATTGCAGTTATGAAAATTGTACTAGGAATTAAGAATATTAGTAAATTATTAGTACTTATTATAATTATTAGAACTTACATTTTTATCTCAATTTTGAAGACACTGTCAGCTGTTACCTGCAGTTATGAAAATTGTACTAGGAATTAAGAATATTAGTAAATTATTAGTACTTATTATAATTATTAGAACTTACATTTTTATCTCAATTTTGAAGACACTGTCAGCTGTTACGGGAAAAGTAACTTACATCATACGAAGCTCATAGGAAATGAAAAGATGCTTATCTTTCCATGTTTTTTGTACAATTAACCCATTTTACATTGGAAGGTTTACAAAATCATAGAAACCCCCTGACGGGTCATTCAAAAACAGTTTTTAACGAAATATCTGAACCCTAATCAAGCAAAGAAATATAAATAATCGTACAAATAATCAAAACTAATTTTTTGGTACACATAAATATTTAATACACTTACGTATTATAATTGTTAACTTACAAAAACAGTATCAGTTGACGCTTCTTGGACGGCTCCACCCAGAAATGAGAACTTCAATCTACCTGTGTCATAAACAAAATCGGATAATTAAAAGAAACAAAATTTAGAAAAAATAACGATGACAATTAACCTTTTGCTAAAAGGTCCTGACAACTGATAATCAAAAAGTAAAACAAAAGGCCAATCAAGTTGTAAGTTACCTACAACCTAGGTTTAATTATTGACATTCAAATCAGTCATCAGTCACTGTAAAATTTACATTTCACTGAAGACTGACAACTGTCCGTCCCAACTCCCAGTCTCCAATTTAACTATTATGCAGTCGTCTCCTAACAGCTGACTGACAACTGACTCTGTTCCTTTTATGCTTTAGTACAATTCAGGACTTTTCTTGACCCTTGGTGCTACTGACTACTGAAAATTACAATTAGTGACCGTCTGGAATTTTGAGTGTTGAATAAACGTATACATAGCAGCACATACAAAAAGACACGTGTCTAATCCCAAATCTGAAATCTAGTCAACTTTTATTTTAAACTTTGACTGCTAAAATGGTTATGGTAACTTTAACTGAGATAATAGACATTGTTAAGTATCAATGGAATATGTGGCATAGGACTACAGTAATGACAACTAAAAGCGTAATTTTGAAATTAAGAAGATGAAAGACAGACGGTCAAGAAAGGAAACGACAAAGCTCTTCGCAGAAAAGTCAATACTACGGAGAAGAGAAATCCATTCGTACCTATTTTTTATGCACTGTACAAACAGCCCACGAATTCAAGGAGATCTGGCAATCAAAAATGTTTCCACACTTCCCAAGCTTTTGTGTATAAAATATACATTGTAAATTATAATTATTATATTATTATGGTACTAAATATTAAAAGTCATGACTGACTATATTTCGCGACTACCAGCATCGAATTCGTTATCCCCATTCGAAGTCGAATCGAGATCGAATTGGGTGAAAAATGTTTCTCGGGATATTCCTAAATAACAAAACTCTTTCCAAATTACATTTTGAATTGAAATAAAATTTTAGTATTATAGTTGTCAGTCAGTCAGTTGGGTCAGTTTTAGTATTACAGCTGCTTTAGAAAATCATGATAAAAATTGCTTACCATTGGTTACTTGAAGACACTATAAGACCAAGACCATTGAATTATTCTTTAAAAATATCTTTGTTTTTTGGATAAACATGGCCACACACTATGAACTTAAGTTGGTACAGATGTTAAAACGTAATAAATAATATACTGTAAATTGAAGTGTTTGTATTATTATTGTATAAGGGTCATGTACCAGAATTTAAGAAATTGAACATGACATTCAAATTCAGACTTTCCGTGTTATATCTTGGCTGTATTGACAAGATAATGATCTGGTTTACAATTTATCTTCCAACGCATTATGAACACAAATTAACTCTGTTGAACATTTATTTAAGTTGCAAGTTTAAACGTTACTACTTGTACAGGTAGACTACTCGATGCAGAACAATATCTATACTGTACAGAACAACAACAACATAATGAAGACTTAGATATTGTTATTCGGAGTGTGAAGGGGAATATGTTGGACAACCAGGGAACCAAAAAGGCCCTTTCTTTACCTTTTTTATAAAAAGGTAGGCTTAAGATTAAAAAAATTTGCTTTCTTATCTTGTAATTTCTTCTATTGGTTTTACTTTATACGTAACGTATACATAGCTAATAAGAAAAAAGTGCATTTTTTAAAAAAGGTTGCATTTTTGCTTTTTATATAAAAAAGGTATTGCTTTTTGTTCCTTGTTGTTAATGCAGCGATTGCCTAGCCTAAGCGTGTCTAGGCTTGGGCGTAAAATTATTACTTCAGTTTCAATTGTATCCAGTAGCCATTGAGTTTAATAAAAAATATTTATCACTGAGTGGGATTGCGTCATCTCACTTAATTATTGTGAATTTATCATTTGCAGCTGACACTTTAGGTAATATCAATATATGCATCCTCAGAGAGTAGCAATAACAACCTAATACTAATATCCAAAGGTAGCTTAATGCCGACGCCGACACATGTGCATTTGTGCATGTGCATATTGCACATACAATGCCTTACGATATATACATTTTACATATTACGTAACTTATCTGAAAAATTATAAACTTTTGCAATTTTTTGCCTTCGTTCGTATACACAAATTTCCATTTCTCCGATTGTAAAATCCTGAATGACATATAGGGAGTGTACTATATAAATTTAATGGGTTTTCGTTTGTGTTCGCCAAAGCTCAACTTCTACGAGATGCCGTAGTACTAGTCGCCATGAGAAAAGGGAAGCTTGCACCTAATTTACAACATTCCGCCATTACTCTGTTAGCTCATTTTCGAAATTTCATTCCCATGCATTTATCTCAAGTTCTACTATAGCTACAGTATCCGACAAGGATTGAAAAAAATGTAATTTCAAAACTTGGTTTGTAATCTAGCGGTTTATCGATATCTGTTCCGTGTTGACCGTACAGACAGCCATTGCAAATGCAGTTTTAGTTAAGCACTGGAATAAAATTTTGAAATAAAATTTTGAAATAAAATTTTGAATCTCCCAAGTATTGTTGGCTTTTTTTGGAGGTATTATTTGTCTTTGTAGCTATCGTAGAACTTGAGATTTATCGTCAGGAGTCAGGAATGAGCCCAAGTCGAATACAGAATACATACAAATAAATCTGTATTGTAATTACATGCAAGCTTCCCTTTCTTCGCATTCAAGAGCCTTAAGTGTACCTATACTATATATACAGTACAATAATACTAGGTGCCTATATCAGTAAGATTTTTCCTACTGAAGTAAAACTTGTTGTTACAGACGAAACCAAATAAACCGAAACAATCGGGTGTAGGTAAATATCGGCTAGGGGTCTTTTTGGGGTGTCCCCCCTGAAGAGGGGGTTGAAG
>JABASH010004488.1:0-13920 GCA_019776445.1 Tomocerus maximus | reverse complement strand
ATTCTCTTGAGAATTCTTTTGGATATTATAGCTGTGTCAAGTTTTTGATCTTAAATTACTGTTATCAGCGTTCGTTTTTCATTCCAAGTTTTCTATCGTAGTGTGCTAGTTTAAAGTTAAAGGTAGTTATACAATGTATATGGAAAACGGAGATAGATTTGATCTCGCGTGTAATTCCATAATAAACAATCACTTAAATCCTGGGAGGTCCACTTGAATTTCAAAGTAAGCTGCCGCTGCAGCCATACAGTTCGTCTTGGTAGTTTATGTACTTGTAGTGCTACTGGACAGGATCAGTCTGGACTAAATCAGATAGTAATTATCTCCCAATCAAAAATTCATTACTGTACAATTTATTGCACAAAAGTGAAACACAAGAAAATACGAGTTGATTTGGTAATGCGCAAGATTATCTTACATGGATTGATGCAGTAGTGGGGTTGAAAAGTTGATACACGTTAAGTTGACTACACACATTACCACATAATGTATCATTAAATATTATGTGCACAAGTTAAGGTACATTTCTCTTAATGGAAAACATTGCCCCTTTGAGAGAGTAATTAAATTTCGCAACATGAGCTTAATAGCTCCTTGCTACTGATGATAATGTTGTGTTTATGTTGATGTAGTTCTCTTTACTGAGGAAAAGATGCTCACGTATCGTGTAGAGCACACCTAATCTATAATCCTACCACAAGGGAGCATTAATGCTGGACCACGTACGTAAGCAAGAGGAAAACAATTCCACTTTATTAGCATCAGTAACTTGGAAGTTAACTGATAGCAAAGGATCCTGTTCTTTTTATATGAACTTGCTAATGATAATGGGTGAATCAACATCATAAACTTCTTTTTATAGCAGTTAAACCTGGTATTGCATTTATGACATACACTTCAAACACAGACGCTATAATTTTTACAGACTCTCCTATTAACTCTCCCGCATTCAGTCATTAAAATCCTATTCTCATTACGCCAAAGGCTTCTGACAAGGTAAATTAAGGAAAGAATCGGCAATTGTGATTTACATTTTAACATGATTTAAAAGTAACATAAGTTACTTTTTGATTCTAGTATATTAAATTTTAGCGGAAACGACAACCGGACCTACAATAATAATGAAAATTGAATTTCAGAGAAGTTTTAAAAATAAGTTTAAAGGTCAAATGTAACAGCATTTTTGTACTCGGAAATTGATATTCAGCATCAGAATTGGTTTGTGTGTACCTAAAAATATATCATGTATGATGTATCCCATATTGCAGCAAATATCAATTCTTTACTTCATGGCTTATGTCGTGTACTATCTTTACACTTTAATGTACCACATAACGCATTATTGGAGAAAAATATTGTTTCGAATCCCCTATGTATGAACCGGATAATGCATCAAGTATCACTTTGTCCTTTAGTACTACATTTTCGCAAAACGATATCTAATGTGCTATTTATTTAATTCACAGTTGATCCTATCAAAAAGTTCAAACAAGTTAAAATCTTAAATGATTGCACTATTCTTATGTTACTAAATATGTCTGTAATTTAAAAAGGATGAGGACAATTGTTGTGTGTTCATGTTTTGATAAATATAATTTGATGTGAATAGATCTATTACATTTGATTACACCTGCCGTCCTTGCTTATTATTAATACTGGGAAGATGTCATAATTCCCTTTTATTTGACACTGTGTTGAATCACATTATATTTCTACGCATTAATGAGGTAAGGTACGTTTGTCCACTCATCCGCATCACAATGCATAATAGACAGAGAGTAAAATGGTAAATAGAGAAAAAGTTAGTTATCGATGACAGCCGAATATAATGTTGGATGGTTGAAAAGGAGCAAAAAGTGGACTGTCCACATTTCAGAGAAAACTGGGTACATAGACCGACAGGAGAGTTAACGTAAGTAAGTCAGCCAAGAAGTCATAATAATATGTACGGGTATAGACACATTATTTCTTAGTCAGTATACATAAGTATCCGTAATCTGTCATGTAGGATATTCGTGGCTATTACGTAACTGCTGCGTGTATAGGAGCAGATGTGAGTGACGATTTTCGGCTTCTTTTCTCTTCAGGACGGTGTGGTGTGTAGTGGCGAGCTGCGTAAATCAAATGACTAACTTTAAGTACCTTGTCTCTTCTTTTCTTAAGGATGTCCATAAATAGAAAAAATCCTAATTCTCCCGTAAATAGGAAGAAGACGGAGGAAAGGATTTAATTTGGTCTTTTCCATAATAATGATTTATTTCCCCTGATATTTCCCGTATTCTGCTGTGGTCATTTCTATTTATAGTAGTCCTGCCCTATCTCACTAATATTCAGTGTGGTAACTTCTGAATTTTTCCTGAATCTCCCAGTTCATGTTAATATAATTCTCACGTTCAGTGAAATACATAGGAAAACTATAAGTCCGGCCCTTCTCTCCTTCAATAGTGCATTCCATCCTTGCGTCGACGTAAGCTCAAAACTATTCACATATATTTTCAAAGTGGAACTCCGTAAGTGCGACAGCTTTTTGCCCCTCGTAATGAATTTAGTACGACAGATTCCGTTTTCCACGGCATTACCTACAACTACAAAGCAAAGAAGGGTGCTTCTTACTGTCCGATAGTTTTACTCTGCCATTGTGTGCTTTTCAAAATATCAACATCAACCCTTCCTACAAATATCTATCTGTAAGAGGGGTCTTGCGTAATATCTCTATAGCAGTCTTCCAAATTGATCAGAGAGTGTTGGAAACTCCTTGTCGTGTATGTCTTCGCAGTCTGACTGAATGGCATTGCACTTCAATATCACATCACCACTCGCCCATACATCACTGACGAAACAATAAAACTCAGCGATTGCTCTGCATTTGTTGCGTAGTGCCTACCGAACTGTACAGATAATATATCTAGCCAATTGCATCCTACTATCAGTCAACTTGGAACTCTATTTCTATTCTTACTATACCATGAGTATATTCTTCTACACTTTATTACTACTTTTCAATACATCCGCATTGTAGTCATCTTCCACTATTAAATGTACATCGTACAGCGAATTCTCTATACTCGATGCATTATCTACTCTATTGTAGCTACGTGATGAAATATATAAAGAGTGTCTGTATCTCATCTGTAGTGGCTACCGACGAGAGATTGATAGTCTCGCTCGATTTTCTCGCACGGCCAACTCCATTGTGTCAGATTTAATTAAAATTTTCATTTGTTATGACATTAAATGATCTATTTTTCAGACTCTTTCACCCACTCCACATTGTAAAGTCATATATACAATCACAAAATATTGTCAAACACTTTATTCTGCAGAAAACTGACCTTTTCCTTATGTTTTCACCTCTTCTACATGTATTTTGGGCAGAAATACAATTTTAGAAATTAAAAGCTTGAACTACGCTTACTGTGCGTTACAGATTGCTAATAATAACTAACATTTAAATTATTTTAGATTGTATATGTCTCTGTCACTGTATTCTGCAGAAAACTGATCTTTTCCCTTATGTCTTCACTTCTTCTACATGCATTTTGGGAAAAAATAAAATTGTAGACAATTAAAAGCTTGAATTACGCTTACTGTGCGTTACAGATTTCTAATAATAACTAACATTAAATTATTATAGATTGTGTAGGTTTCTGACACTGTATTCCGCAGAAAACTAATCTTTTCCTTGTCTTTACCTCTTCTACATGTATTTGGGCAAAAATACAATTTTAGACAATTAAAAGCTTGAACTCCGCTTACTGTGCGTTATAGAATGCTAATAATTACTATCGATTAATTATTACAGATAGTTCTAGCTTCTAGTTCTGTATTCTGCAGAAAATTGACATTTTACTTATTTCTTCATATCTTTTACATCTATTTTGAGCAAAAATACCATTTTAGATAAAAGCTTGAACTACGCTCACTCTGCGTTACAGAATGGTAATAATAATTGACATAATGTTGTAGATTGAAGAAAATGTTGTAGATGTTGTAGAAAATGTTGTAGATGTTGTAGATTATGGCGAAAACTAGCCTTTTTCTTATTTCTTTACCATTTTGCATGTATTTTGGACAAAAATCCAATTTTAGACAATTAAAAGCTTGGACTACGCTTACTCTGCGTTACATAATCCTAATAGAATCCTAATAGTTGGTAATACAGATAATATTATAAATTGTAGATTTACTGAACCCTTCAGAAGTATTTGATTTGAGGGAATCCGGCATCACCTCATGTGTGCCTTGAATTTCAACAAGGCAATCTTCCCTATGCATTGCTAGTAGGAAAGAAATGATATCATCCTGCAGTGATAGCTGAATATAAATACTACTTAAGTAGGCAGACATTTGAGTTTAATTGGAGTCAGCAATGAACACATCAGATAAACAATTAGTGCAGCGCATAACATGTTTATTGTTTTAAATTACATGGATGCACATTACATTGAGTGTGGAGGAAAAAACTGGGCACAAGGATTGGTGAGCTGTCATGATTTGTAAATAAATAAACCAGTAAGAATCGTAGGGACATAGAACGTAGTGTGGTAATTGTATTGCATTTCTGAAACTTAATGTGCCTTATTAACCGATACAGATATAAATATAGCCACTAACTACGTACTAAATTACTTAACAATAGGAGCATGCTGTGTAGTAACTACGTGTTTGCAGAACAGAACTACCTCTTCAGCAAGGAAAAAATGCATTCTTGCAGATTGGAGCGAAAAAATGCAAAAATACATTAGCACTTTGAATTAATTGTACATTGTTCGTTCTCTGGGTGCAAAAGCATCTCTCTCCAACTAGTGTGAATTGGATTTTGGTAGGACTATAGCAATATTTGGGTGATTTTTACAGGGGAATGGTATAATGTGTAAAAATGATCTAGAAAAGAGTAAGGTAATGTCCTGAATAGGAGGTTACGTTATTTGATCAGGTAGGTTAAGGTATGTCATGTAATGCTATTTGCCAATAAAAATAAAAGCTTTTTCTCGTGCAACCAATGTAATTACACACCTTGGGGCCTTTTCCGTATGGATAACAGGGCCGCAGCCTTTGACGGTATGGCCATTGTTCCTTCTTACAATAAAATTGTCTCAATTCACTTACATTTAAAATAGCTATGACTTTAGTTCCGACCCCACAGTACTTATTCATCTGTATAATTTTAGCCATTTGCATTCTGCCATTAAAGAATAATCTATTGCTTTACTTATTACTTACCTATGTTGCGGTGTCCTGATGGATTGAGACCATTTTTACTCTGGGCTATACACTCGCTATACTGTATTGTGTATGGCAGAGGAATTTTCTTGGACTAAATTATCGCGGTCACTTTCGATGACAATTAAGATAGTCTTATCAAAGTCCGTCCGTCGGTTGGACTACAAATACAAATACTAACCAACAACGGACGGCCGATCAGATGAAAAGAAAAGCAATATAATTCAGTCAATGATCTGATATCCAACTAACTAAACCACGTAACTTAACGAACAGTTTGCTCTATGTACTTGTTCACTAACTTTCCTAGTTAGTCTCAATAAAAATTGTTTACCATTTACAGCCGCCGACAGAACATATGCTTATCTTTAAGCTCGGTCCATTTGTGTCGCTGAAGAATCGAAACCACCCACTAGGATCCTCATTCCGTCGTAAGCCAACTTGAAGAATAACATTCTTGATCTGACTCAACTCTTTTAAACTGTATCATTCCACCGTACAGACATCTAAACTCAACTCGCAGGCGATAATTTCGTCTTTTATTCAACCCGGCTCAGGATTTAACTATTGATTTTGTTAAAGAACTATTTCATACAGTTATAATTTGCTTTCCACTTGCGACAAAGCATTAGTAGAGACTAGAGAGATATAAATATCATAATTTGCAGTTCTTGCAATGTCGGGCTACGTCTGCAGTGCTTAGTTTCGGTAAATAATGAAAAATAATCTTTCTACCATATCATCTGATATCTTACAATGTACAAAATTTCTAGTAAGTACCTATGCATAACCTTGACTCATTTTTTTTTGCTTGAACAACTTATAGCAAACACGGACACGGAATAATGGATGGAGAACAATATTTAGTTTGGTAGTCCCTGATTTCTATTTTATTGTCATTGAATTCTCTTTTTTCCCCTAGTAAGTACATACATTTATAAATCTCAGTTATTATATTGAAATCATTAATAACACTTTAATTTATTGTAAGCATACAGTCTTAGGTCTCATTTACAATTTTTGCGATTCCAGTTGTTGTCCATCGGATTTTTTTGTTATCTACACAATATATAGAAGCATGACACAATTTAGGAAAAACAAAATTAAAACTGTATGGTATTTAGTGGTTAACAATGTATAATAACAGATAAAAATGGAAAAGCCTAGAAAACTTGGACACATTTCCGAGTGTAATAAAAGTAAAAAATGAGGTAACAAATAAGCAATGAGGATGATGAACGCCTAGAAGGAGCTGAGGATGCGAAAGGTTCAACATGGACAAATGAGTTTCAGAGAAGAATGCACAAATAAAGTCGTCGTCCCACTCTTCAATCTGTTTACCTCACGTGGAGATCTTGACAAGTTCTTTTTCACCGTCGCCCCTCATGACATGACAACTCCACAGTATTGTACATAAGACGAAGATACGGCACTATGTTATTATTTAGTATTAAGTCAACCCAGACAGGACCAGGCAGGTTCATTCGAAAACTACAAGAGTATTTACTTAAAATTTTCACCAGGTTATAAATATTTGTCCACAAAAGAAAACTCTGACATCAAAGCACGAAGCCTATCTTTTTCTATTAGTCTCTGTTTTCTTAATCCTCCTCCTATGCTGCTTAAATGTTAGACACTTAAACTCCCTTGGGTGCTACGGCTAAAGTGACGTAATCTTCTGAAGAAACACCAACCGAAAATAAAGATAATCTTAGCAATGAAAATCATGGTCAGTTAATCAACCTATTTTGTTTATAATTTATAGCCTTTGGCACAAATAGTGTTTGTAATTATATCAGCCCAAGCAATTCAAAAGCATAAAAGCCTCGTTTATAATGATCGTGCATTTTAATTTCTAATTATTGTGTGATAAAAATTAATGGTTTCAATAACTTTGGCTACTTGTTTTCCTTCGGGAGGTACTTTAGGTAATAAGTCTACAAATGGATAAATTGCAGTTGTAACTATTGCAAATAAGATCTGTGGTCGCTCTTCGATGAAATGACATGATATACACATAGGTAGCTATGAATTGTAAATTAGTCTGCGAATTTGATTCTGTTCCCACAGCCATCTCATCAAAGACAATTAAAGCTACGAAACACGTGCACTATAAATTAAAAGTGCAAGAAAACAGAGAACTGGTATTTTTATTCATTTAATTGGGGGGACCTCCCAGGAGAAACTGGATCTCTCATTACTATTTATTTACATTATAATTCACAATATCATACATTTATTAGTACCCATTAGAGGTATAGGTATAAGTACCCAAATAAAGGAACTTTGTCCCGTTGCTGTATTAGGGAGAAGGATTCTATTTTTCTATCGCTTTTGAGTAATAGACTTTTTATCGGCTGGCTCATCTCTTTAGTCAAGTCTAGCCGAAGGAAACCAGACAGCTGTAGCGACAACTCTTAGATGTTTTACCTATTGGATTAATGCGATTTATGAACTGAGGTTCGTTCTCAGCCACGAAAATACTGAAATTAACTATTCATTCAGGTACGTTGTTCAATGCTGACAAGTCGTGCTTTCTTTTATTATATCGCGTGATGCCATGAGACGTTTGATCGTATTCTTTATTAGTACCGTGATTCTAGTATTACTCTTTACTGTCCTTTTATTGTATAACAGTATTATTATAATTGAGGAGCTAACGATAAAAAAACAAAGATAAAAATCAAACTTTCTGGATTTTCTTTATATGCAGACAATATAAATGCAATCAGATTGCTTTAGTTTATTTATTTGTGACTCGGCCTATCTTATCTTTTCATGTGAAAGCCTAAACATAAGAAATCAATAAAAATCCAACAGAAACACAGCTTTTATTTCCTTTCAATGTGCCCTTATACCTTTCGTTTAACTATGTAGACAAGTATAAATTACAAACTTGCCCCATGATCACTTGGGTCATCATGTACACAGTTCTGATTTGGTTTCACCTTAATAAAATGACATTTTTCTATCATAGTACATCCAAATGTTGCTCCAAACATAAATATAGTGTTTATCTTTGATACACATGCATACATGCATTTATATAAGTTAACTAGAATCTGTATAGGATGGAAAATTCTGAATACTAAATATATTGACGATGTGCACCACACACAGTGAAGTTGTGTTTATAACTTTTCCCATTCTCGCACTGCATCATTAAAAACAGATCACAAGAGTTTATAGCATTTTAGTATTTTGTAGTTGATTTCAGCCACAGATAAGGAAACCCATAAAAAGCAGAAGAATTTTCTGCGGAATTCCATTCCATGACTGTGATTTGCTGCAGCACTAATTTTATTGGCATTTACTCTAACTCTAACCTTTTCTCGTTCCTACAAACTCTCCAATTGTAAATCAGACGGAGGGAAAGAAGAAAATTATACAGTCATAAAATTCAGGAGTGCAAATTGTGCAAATACTTATCATAGCTGTTATTGTTAAATAGCGAGCTTCGCTTGTCTTGTCTTATCTTCTTGTTTGTAAATTGTTGTAATTATGCTCTAAATGTATGTGAACTATATTGAAATCTCAATGACCTAACGTAATAAAAGTATATCATCCTGCTTTTTCAACATGGTGGCGGTGGCTCCACTGTTACGCTTCGTTTCTCGTATAAAATTAGCGTTATTATACCAATATACCAAAACATACGACTACGATGCAAGGACTACATTTTTTCTTTCTTAATGCTATTAGTACATGCAAAAATTACAAAAAATATCCTACGTATTTATATTGAGGTATACAATGTATGTTGTTATTCTTATCGGATTTTTAACTATTTATTGCTGGTAATGGCACAATAGCTACTTACATTACTTAGCACGATCGAAATTGTAGTCATGCCATGTGTATGTCCATTATAAATAATATAGGCTACAGCACACAATTCACAAGAGTGCTTACAAGTATAGTTGTTAATTTATGCAAGTACCTAAATTTGTACCCGTTTGTTTTCAGAGTGGCTACCTTTGTTTTCCTAAAATGTACATGAGAGTGTCTCAAAATGGGTACAGGGGCAATGTAAGTGCACAGATAGTTATTAACATAGAAATCCACTAGGAAAACACACGCAGGGAATCGTGTATCTTTGCTTGTCATGTCACGCCTGTCGTTTACCATGCATACTCACTAGGAAAAGATTTAAAAAACGAAGCTTCCTCATCTTTCTTCACTTTGACAGTTAAATTCGGGAGCAACCTAACCAGGACAGTTACAGTCAAAAAATGATTGATGGATCTTCATACAGATAATCTGCCACTAGCTATATTCTGCTTAAACATGTCAAGAACATCACTGCTTCAGGAAATAGTGGAACTGTAACAAACGTCGTTTACATATTGTGTCCTTTCCTATATACTCTGTGAATTGGGAAGGCAGACACACATATTTTTACGTTTGTTTAGTGACGTGACAAAACTTTCCTCCTTGTAAGGATGAGAAGCAACGCATTATTGACAGAGTCCTCATAAGAAGTGATTAATGACACAAAGGATTCGAAAATATGAGACAAGTCATGCACACTACTGCAATGTAACGCTATAGTCAGTCAAACCAACACACTTCCTACACATCCCCAGTAATTGTTATCCTCAGAAATTGTCATTTCGAATGGAGACAGAAGACAATAATTTCAAATGAAGTGTGACATCAACTACTGTGACATTACTTCCTAGTATATGAACTTCCAATACGCATTTAAATATGTCCCGCATGTTCTTCTTAAAATATATCATTCTTTTGACTAGGTACATCTATGATTTCACGATTTTGATTGTTCTGGACTAAACTATACTATATAAACCATGAAGGTGACACCGACTACATAGTGTTTTAGTGCAAATTACCTTAAAATCACAAATAAACCTATATAGTCCAAATCTGTTACAGTTCACGTGGTCAAATTATGTATTTTATTAATTTCGGACAGAATTTTCACCGAGCGAACCTGGTGAAATAGGGGTACATGAGAAATATATTTGTTCCCTAAAACAAGCAAAATCGTCTAAATTGTAAAATTGGGAAATTGACAAAATGACTATTCTCTGTAAGAAAATCAAAGTGTGATTGAATTGTTGTGAGATTGAAAAGTAGGAATAAGATAATGATAGATAAGTTGGGGATCGGTAGGACTGGGTGTGTGTAGTGGAGTTGGTAATAGTGAGTAGTATGTATCTGTAGTAGTAGTAACAGTTAGTAAGTATCCCGTCCGACAAAGCATCACAAAGTGATGCCGAGATAAATCGCTTGGTCTCTAGTGTCCTCAAGATTGATTTAAAAGGGATCGCTCCTCAGGAGATTATAACTTGCGTGTCCGATAGCAATAAAGGAGCAAGTTTTTCATGGGAGGTCTTCTCCCTTCAAAGCTCCGCTTCTTTTAATACAAACAAACACATCTCCCACTTAAGCATTAAGCCTTTCTTCACCATCCAAACCAGTCCAGCATCCAGCCTTAGGAAAAACAATATAAAACTCCGATATGCCCGTCTGTTTGTTAATCGCACACAAGTTGGAGCAACTCAAACAAAACCAATTTGATTCAATTGGACTGCCATGCATTATAAGGAACAATAGGATAAGCAGACAATAAATACGGGGCAATGGATTGAAATCAAATTTTCTTTCATCTCCTTATTGTCTTCCCATTAATTTCCTACAGCTTCTGTCTCCAGCTCAGTGGAAATCAATCCTCTGGGCTCTGCTCAAGCTCACGTCACTAACTCAGTCACTCGACTATGTAAGCAATGCATGTATTTATGTCCTACTGAAAGCTCTGTGTTATTTAAGAGCCTGTTTCCTTCGTCTCGCCTAATCAACAGGAACAGTTCTCGAGGGATTATCTTTCCCAATGAAAACCAAATCCAAACCACAAAATCCACATCATAAACATTTAGCCACCTAACTAACTAACTTAACTACTGAACTCTTTAGAATGTCATGTCTGTTTTACATATTATTCCAACAATTGTCCTGTCTTTTCTCTACTTTATATTCACATGTTGTTAGTCCCTGGAGATTTATTGGGACACAAAACAGTCTTTATCTCCATTGACTTACCATTAAAATCAGCTAGTTGTATTACATGCAATCGTATTATCTACTCACTTACACTTGCTACATTTAATTAATTTAATCTTCTCATTATTTTCTAGTTTCCTTTGCCTCCCGCAAAAATGACATTGTAAATTAAATTCAACCAATTAATTATTCTCTTCATTCATTCATTCTGTAATTGATAATGGTCAGCAGAACCTTGACGAACAAAATATACAATCAGACTCGGACAAAGAAAATCAACTAAATACCTTGAGAAATTAAGATGAAAGGGAAGCGATACCAAAAGAAACCAGTCCAGTCGCTTTGCTTTACGATGACAAGGCCTGAGTTCTTTTCTAATCAATGAAATAACTAAATGGTAAGTACTTAATCTTGTAATTTTCTTTAGCTAACTAGTTCACTTCGGTTTTTATGAAAATAACTTGAAATTGATATTTTAGATCGATATCTTACTTGAGTTAGAGTATTATCAGTTATACCGAATTTGTGACTTCAGGAATGATTTGTAAATTTTAATATGGTTTATTAAAACCTAGCAATACATAATATAGATTGTCTTTTCTTTGGAAATCCAGGAAAGTTCTACTTTGTAATGCGACAGTTTTAAAAGTCAATTCTTGAAAATCCCTGAATTATCTTTGAAAGAGTGGGGAAATAATTATTCAGCGAAGGAAAAGGATGAAGTAACTTTGAAATTGATATTTTAGATCGATATCTTACTTGAGTTAAAGTATTGTCAGTTATACCGAATTTGTGACTTCAGGAATGATTTGTAAATTTTAATATAGTTTATTAAAACCTGGTAATACATAAAATATAGATTCTTTTTGGGGAAAGTTCTTCTTTGTTATGCGACAGTTTTAAAAGTCAATTCTTGAAAATCCCTGACTTATCTTTGAAAGAGTGGGGAAATAATTATTCAGCGAAGGAAAAGGATGAAGTCAGGATATGTTATAATTCAGCCTGGCCGTTTCGCGTAGCAGATGTCAGAGACAATTTTCGGCTTCCTTTAGATAGCTGCGGTGTCGGTGCGAGTTGTAGCATTGTTGGTGTTTCGTCTTCTTCTGGTCTCGTTTTGTTTGTCCTGGTTAGGTATGATGTCGTCTGCTCAGGAATCAACTGACCCTGTTTAACTTGCGTTGTCTCCGCTTCATAGTATATTTCGTAGTACAAGTTAGGCCTATACTTGGTCTGGCCTCAGTCGAGTCGGTAGCATAAATCAAGTGTCTGGCCAAGTGTCGAACTTTAAGTGCCTCGAATGTTCAGGACGAGCACATTTTTCTTACTATCTCGTAAAGTACCTGGCCTGGTCCTGCCGTCCTGCTCTTACCGAAGAAGACTCGCTTTTCTTTACTTAATGTACGACCTGCAATGCAATGAGAGCAATAAGTTACATTTAGACGAGATGACACGACACTCCGGCACTCCACATCCACAAGACTTTACGGAAACTTATGGTGGCAATAACTTCACAAAAGTATCTGCTAACTTACTTCAATGAGATTAGTTCTATTGTTTTTATTTGGAATAGCCACCCCTGGCAAATATTGAACTACCGAACTTTCCACAGAGACCCATTTACAAAAACATCTTTTAAGCAAATTCTGACGATATCTGCCAGCTACAAATTATCATATTACAAACCACTCAGCCTTGCGGGGTTACCCAAATCTAATTTAGAACAAAAATTACATTGTCCGCATTTTATTGCGACTAGGGGGTAGAAAGCTTCATAATTCATAAAAATTGGTCAGCGCATAAAAATTGATTGCAGATTTGACATATTTTTAAATTGTTCAATCCATCAGGATTTCCATCCTAATCACTATTTACCTGAATATAAAGTTATTTTCAGTAATATCATTGTACACATTGTCTTCAAGTCGGTGTGAAAGCTCTATTATTACAATATTTCTATTATTACAATATTACAAAAATCAATTATTATTGTAGCTAAAATATAGAAGAAATTGATTTTGGCGACTAATTTTGCTCGCTAAATGCGTTTTCCATAAAGGTTATAAGATTTTCTTAGTTCTTTTGTAAGATTTGAGCAATTTTATTTGAATGGGTATGCAAGGTAGATAAAGTAGTGAAGATCCCTTGTAACATTTCTATTACACCGAAGATTACAAGCACTACATCCTTTTCAAATGTTCTTGACAGGTGAGACTGACATTTTTATACTCAAGTCCTACTAGTTGACAGTGACATTAAACCAGAATGTGAATATGTACATATGTAATACATCGGGCGGACTGAACACAAAAGTATGTTGGTACCTTATTTGTCTATGAAGATCCTATCCGTTGGTCCAGCCAGTCCTGTCACGTAGACTCAAAGAGAACAAATAATATTAGTTAAAAGGACAGATTTACATACAGGTATTATACTGTGAGTGTCATGTGAATGAAACTACTGCACACAGAATTGAGTAGAGTGCATCTGATGTGGATCTATGTTTCTAGATACAAATGGCTACTATAAACTTCGTACCTCCCATAAAAAACTGTGATATATTACTCATACTTGAGATGTAGACAGAAGGGAATCTTCCCGATTGCGGCAAAGAGCGTAAGGTCGTGAGAAAATAGCTCAAAAAATCTGAACTCATGCGGCAGGGCTTTTCTCTTC
>JABASH010004487.1:0-13920 GCA_019776445.1 Tomocerus maximus | reverse complement strand
CCGCTTCGCTCTAATAAGAACTCTTACTTACATAAGAGCAATGGTCCAGGGTTTTGGCAACCAATGAGAAAATAGCTTCATCTGTCCAATCATGTTACACCTTCATCCTTATATCTAATGGAGGATATACTTATATAAGAATATGTATATATGTATGTATGTATGTATGTACCCAAGGAACTCTGAGACAGATCTCCTTGGGAGACGCAAAGAAGCTAAACTGCGACTTCCTTATTCCTTGATAGTGAGTGTAATGTGAATGTAATGGGTAAAGAGTAAAGACTGGTCACCTATGCCGCCTGCCTATACTAACACCATATCTTTGCGGGGATTCCTCACTACCACTGACTACAACCACCCTATCAGTGGGGGGTTGGGGGGCGGAGCCCCCCCCATGAAACTTAAACTATACGGATTACATTACATAGATACAATATTATTATAGTAGGTATTATCATTGTGAAGAAATGTAGATATAGATCTTCCACTTCACACATTTGTTTGTAATTGGGTAAAGGGATAGAAAAAGTTGATTATGTAATTATTCCAGAGATGCAAAAAAATTAGTTGAGAATATTCCAGAGCAAGGATGCAAAAACTAATTAATAATATTCCAGGGATGCAAAAAAATAATTAATAATATTCCAGGGATGCAAAAAATTAATTAATAATATTCCAGGGATGCAAAAAATTAATTGAATATATTTCTGGGATGCATAAAAATTTAACTAGAAAAAATCCTTTCTTTCTAAAAATTATTTAGAAAGAATTATTTTCCTTGTTTCCTGGTTTTCCTTGCGTCTCCCGATAAGTTTTTTTAGGTTTTGACCTATTTTTATTATGCAAAGCAATGGCGACATGAAGTTAGTCACATAGCAACATTAGCAACTGTTGTTTCCACGTTTAGTCAACTCCCTTACATTCGTTCCCGGTGTTCATATATAGACGAACGAACGGACTTACAGAATACAGACTGTATGGAATCCATAAGCCAACCTCGTTTCATTTCTCTACCGCGTTAAATATTTAGCTTTTCACACATTATACAATAATCAACGTCAGAGTGTGTGATGGTGTGAACATATTATAGAATACATAGTTATACAAGTAGGTAGTCAGAGTACAGACAGTAGGGCTTACATTTATGGAGAGTGACACCAGAAACAAAATAGGAATGTTCAGCCTTTTTACCTTTTTTAGCTCCCCCGAGGAAGTGAGCCTAGCACAGTCCGTCCGTTCGTCGGTTTATACGCTAACTTTCGAAGGCATTGACAGATTTTGGCCACACTACGCAGAAACATTGCATATAGACCTATGACGATCTCTATTAATTTTGGTGCAAATTGAGTTTCTAAACATTTTGACCATTGAAATGCATAGAAAGTCAACTGGTTACTGAGATACCATGCGCTCACTTACTCCTCATTTTCATATGTCATTTCTGGTTCTGGTTGAAACGTTCTTTTAGGATTTTATTCACAACCATGAGAATATAAAAAACAAAAGCCAAATATCAAGTATTACCAGTAATCAAGTAGTTTATCAGTTTTTGTAAATTTTCGACACAAATTCACGAAAACAATGAAACGTAAAAAGAGAAAAATGTGAGAATTTTGGATACAATTGGCGTGTTATTTGATATTCTACTTAAATTAAGAAATTTATTAGGGCCACCAGGGATTTATTTTAAAATGTGCCAATGAGAAAGTTTTTTCCACCATCGATTCTTACAATTAAATATTTTAAATATATTAAATATCTGATAAATTTTAATCTACACAGAATTATTTTTATTTTTACGCTTTCTAAGAATTCCATTTTTTTCGTGGACTTTCAAATGATGTTTCATATAGTAATTTGTGATACTGACATATCCGCACAAATGACATACTTTCTCTTGTCTTCGTTCGTGAACAACGTTCTTATGTTTGAGTAAGTTTCTGCGGGTAAGATAGCTCCTCCCGCATGTTTCACAAACCCACGGGATGCCCGACGCTCGTTCAAGGTGTTCTCGACAATGCGATCGGTACATCTTTTCTGAGTTTAATGTTTTCCCGCACGTCTCACAAGTTTTATGAACGTTTAAATGCCTTATATTATGATTGTAAAACTGATAGTCTTTGGAAAATGTGAGGTCGCATTTGTGGCATTTGTAGATTTGCTCTTCTTTCGGGTGGGAGGCTCTGTGCCGCAGTTCATCGCCTTTGCTGCGAAATGACTGATCACAAAACTTGCAATTGTAACTTTGCTCTGCTGGTCGTCTCCTAGAAACTAGGGCTTTACGTTCTCTGTGGCTCGTCAGTTTGTGATTTGTCAATTCTTCTAATTTCGAGAAAGACTCCTCGCAGAAGGCGCAAGTGATTTTACACCCGGAATGATTGGCTATTTGCTGATGTTTATTAAAACTATTGCGGTTATAAAATAAAAGACTACAGTCATTTTCCAGGCAAGTGTAGACATCGCAATATTCTTCTGGCCTTGCGTATTCATTGTGAGCAATAGACATATGATTTATAAAAGCTGAGAGATAATCAAAACTGCTGTCGCAATTTTTGCAGTCATACATTTGGGCGGAGTTATGGCTTCTATGATGATGCACTAAAAGAGATCGACGAGATTTAAATTTGCAATTGCAAGGACGACAGAAAAACAACTCGTCACAATATTCAACAGTTGGGATTTCATCTTCAATATCATCATTTTGATCGTCTGCATCTGGATGTTGTGACGATTTGTGCTGGCTTAATTCTGTTTTAGTTTGGAAACTAATTCCGCAAATGCTACAAGTGTAACATTTTGCAAAATCAAATTCTTTCCCAAAGTCACTTTTGTCGATAAGTTTTAAAAGATGCCAACGTGCACAATGGCGTTGCAAGCTTTGATATCCGTTATAGCTGGAAGTACATTTAGGCTGCGGGCATTTGAAAGGAGGTCCCAGGATTAACTTGGAATAAACTGAATTCGCTTCAAAGTGTTCCAAATAGTAGTGACGATAGGTTTGATGCCGGGTAGGAAAAATACTGGGACAATGATTGCACCGAAATTTGTACACCTTTTTTGTGGACGTAGACTCTTCCTTGCACAGAAATGCGACGTAATTACCTTTTAATACATTTTGATGTACGTTTCGACGAGCATAATGCTTTATTTTTACTCCTCTTCCTTCACTGGTATCTGCAAAATTTATAGAATCAAATCAAATATTGAAATTTTATTGTAACGGAAATTAATACATTCATCAAATCATCAAATTCTGGAGATTGCGACAACTCAATTAATTATACTGTTCCGTGTCACGGTCGAAATTATAAATTTATGATGAAAACATTTAAAAATGGCACTATTTGATATTCAAAATATATTAAATGTATAAAGAAATAAATAAATACAAAAAATATTCAAGATTGGAATCTACTCTAACTAGATCTTTAGGGGTGAATAAAATTATGTATGAAAATTGTATATTTTGAATTTCTAAATTACATTTTAAATGAAAACGAGATAGTTTTCAAAATATTGAATTGAATGGCTAAAAATTTTCTGATAGTTTTCTACGAATATTATGCGTGTATTTTACAAGACAGCAAATGCAAATGAATAGAGTAATACTTTGTGACGATTTCAAGTCGCTGTGATCTGATACTTCAGACATCGGGCGATCTGCAATATTCTCAGTGACCGGCTGTGGATTTGACTCTTTTTCATTCTCTTCGCTACGGCCTTCCTCATTCTCACTGTTTTCACTGCAACCTTCAGCTCCAGTAAAGAAAAAATACATTTAATGACAGTTTGACATAACTTTTCAAAAAATTTGTAATCTGTACATGAAAATAATGAATGAAATTAATTACTCATAAAAAAATACATTATCACAAACACCAACAGTTTGAACAGACTTAATATTAAACATAAATAAATAAAAAATGATTAGACCAGTTTTTTTTAAAAAATCTGTAAATTTTAAATACATAATTGATAAAATTAATTACATTGTTCTGTATTCAAATCATTCATTTCACAATTCAAAATATTCTGTGCCAAGCTACTTCTTTCAGCAAGTTTTAAGAGATGCCAACGCGCACAATGGCGTTGCAAGCTTTGAAAGCCGTTATAGCTGGAAGTACAATTAGGTTGTGGGCATTTGAAAGGAGGTCCTGGGATTGATTCTGAATGAAGGGACGCTGCTTTAAAGTGGTGCAAGTAGAAATGACGATAGGCTTGCTGTCGGGTAGTAAAAATACGGGGACACTCTTTACACCGAAATTTGTACACCTTTTTTGTGGACGTAGACTCTTTCTTGCATAGGATTGGGACGCAATGACCTCTTAATACATTATCCTGTACGTTACGAGGATTGCGCTCGGTCTTTCTGATTGTTCCTTTACTGTTAAAATCTGTAAAATTCCCAAAATCAAAAAGTTATACTTCCAATACTTCCAATGCTACGGAAATTAATAGTTAGAAAATCCAAAAAAAATCATAATAACATTAAGTAATAAATACTATTTGTTGATATAAAAAACGTGGTATATCATTTCAAATATTTTAAATGTCACCTATACACTTTATGAATATGAATTGCCCACTTGAATAAAAGTTACTGCGATTTTAATGCTTTCAATCACTAACAAAGTTGCCTTGAAATTGAAATGGTGCGGGTGAAACTGCAAAGATAACGTCATAAGCTTTTTAAACACAAAAATTATTATTACTAGTATTACTTTGCGAATATTCCACGACGATGTTTCCTGAGGCTTGAGATATCCGCGGAGAAATATTGTGCTCTGCAATACTCTCAGTGAATGACTGTGGATTAGGCTCTTCTTCATTCTCTTGACCTTTCTCATTGTGACTGTTTTCGCCGGTACCTTTACCAATAGCAAATAAAAGATCTATTACGAAGAATAATTAAATTAAATGAAATAATATTTTTTTAAAACATTAAACTGTACATAGATAATTGATAAATATACTTACAATGTTGCTTTGTGTTCAAATCATTCATTTCACAGCTTAAAATATTTTGTGCCAAGCTACTTCTTTCAGCAAGTTTTAAGAGATGCCAACGCGCACAATGGCGTTGCAAGCTTTGATACCCGTTATAGCTGGAAGTACAATTAGGTTGTGGGCATTTGAAAGGAGGTCCTGGGATTAATTCTGAATGAAGGGACGCTGCTTTAAAGTGGTGCAAGTAGAAATGACGATAGGCTTGTTGTCGGGTAGTAAAAATACCGGGACACTCTTTGCACCGAAATTTGTACACCTTCTTTTTGGACGTAGACTCTTTCTTGCATAGGATTGGGACGCAATGACCTCTTAATACATTTTGATATATGTTTCGACGATTATAAAGCTTAGTCTTTGTGCTTTCCCCTTTTCCGTTATCTGTGAAATTCACAAAATTAAATAGTGAAAGGAAACTAATACAAAGGAATTCCGGTAGGATTCAAAAACTAAAATTATAATTCCATAAAGTTTTAAATACTGTTTGTTGATATCAAAACCAATGTACTATAAAATAATATTTAAAATTGGAACGTTTTATGATACTCTTTTATGTAAATCATTTCAAATATTTGAAATGCGTACTTTGACTTCATGAATTTGAATTACTCAGAAGTATAAAAGTTACTAGTTGAATTGTCTTTAACCCCTAAACAAAGTTGAACATGGTGAGGTACAAACGGCAAAAATAAACTTCATACGCTTGTTGAACACTAACAAAATTATTAAAATGCAGTGAGTATTACTTTCTGAGTATTCCAAGTCACTCTGATCTGATACTTCAGACATCGGTGGAGAAAAATTGTGATCTGCAATATTCTCTGTGAATGGCTGTGGATTAGACTCTTCTTCCTTCTTTTCGCTACTACCTGTCTCATTAAGATTGTTTTCGCCGGGACCTTTATCTACAGTAAAGAAAAAATACATTATCACAAACACCAACAGTTTGAACAGACTTAATATTAAACACAAATAAATAAAAAATGATTAGACAAGTTTTTTTAAAAAAGTCTGTAAATTTTAAATACATAATTGATAAAAATAATTACATTGTTCTGTATTCAAATCATTCGTTTCACAATTCAAAATATTTTTTGCTAAGCTACTTCTTTCAGCAAGTTTTAAGAGATGCCAACGCGCACAATGGCGTTGCAAGTCTTGGTATCCGTTATAGCTGGAAGTACAATTAGGTTTCGGGCATTGGAAAGGAGGTCCTGGGATTAATTCTGAATGAAGTGACGCTGCTTCAAAGTGTTCCAAATAGTAATGACGATAGGCTTGCTGTCGGGTAGTAAAAATACCGGGACAATAATTGCACCGAAAATTGTGCACCCTTTTTGTGGACGTAGACCTTTTCTTGCACAGAAATGCGACGTAATGACCTCTTAATACATTTTGCTGTGCGTTTCGACGATCATAACGCTTGGTCTTACTGCTTTTTCCTTTGCAACTGTCTGTAAAATTCATAAAATCAAATATTTGAATACTTTCATTGAAACATTATAAAAATATATTCAAATATTTTAAATTAAATTATAAATTTTTTGAACGTAAAGTTTTCACCAGAATAAAACGAATTTCAATAGAAAAATAGTTCTGTTTAGCTTTTTAGTCACTAAAGAAAAAACTGCTTTGAAATGATGTAAAAACTGCAAAAATAACTTCCAATGCATATTGACATTGATTTATATTAATATTATTAATTATCAAAATGTATTGAGTATTACTTTGTGGATATTCCAAGTCGCTGTTTTCTGAGGCTTCAGACACATGCGGAGAATTATTGTCATCTGCAGAATTCTCAATTAATGACGCTAAATTGTCATTATGGACATCTTCATCTAGTAAAGAATAAACCAAATTAATATTACAAATTATCCGCATGATACGGTCTTCAATTTAATAGTTTCTCTGTGCAGTAATGAATTGCCGCCAAAACGCTTAGATTTATAATATTATACTGACACCAAATCTTCTACTCTAATACTGATCCAAATAATTTACAAAAATCTGTTTCAGATCAGAAAAGACTAAAAATAATGTTTCTTCTTAAACTTACCAGTTAATTTTGTGCGGTTTATTCCTTTTAAATCCTGTTTTCGTTTCCTCAGACGAGTCTTGATAGAATTTGGTGGAGCAATAGTGGAGATGTCTACAAACAAACAACAGCATACGTTCATTAGGTTAAAATGTAGGCATTTTAATTCAGATTATTTAGCCACAAAAAACGATGCATGATTCATTGTAATTATCAATAATTGGAGCATCAATACTTTTTGGTTTCGCTTCTCTGATTCTTTCGCTTCTAGCATCATAACTGTCTGAATCGTCCGATTTGCAATTTATATTTATTTCGTCGTCGTCAGGCTTAACGTCTTCAAACTCGTTTTCTGAGTTGCTATTTTCATATTCGTTCCAATATTCCAAACTCAGAAATTCATTAGACAGCCCAGGACTAACATCTGCTTCATCATCTTCTTCTTTGATGTCAGGATTTTCTTCGAGATTGGCTTCGAATCCTCTTTCTTCCAATATTTTCCAAAGTAAAGAATTTTTATCTGAAAGATTTCTGAACTGTTTGCTGACTTGATAAAGCGCTTCGAAAACAGGACTGCAGTTTTCGCATAATACCAACACAGTGGAATCCAAACTCTCAGATAAATCGGACAAACTACAATCATAATTGTCTTCAATGAAATAAGACTTCAACTTTTCAGTCACGTGGCTGATTGATAATCCATAGACGTAAGAAATAGCTTCAGCATTCGATATGTCACTGGCGTTTGGACTATTGACGCAAGTTTTTAGCTTGACGTGTGTCAATTTAATGTTCTCGCTTGTCAAGAAAAGAGAACAGTTAGCACATTGTGTAACCAAAAAGTTCTGGTAATTTGATTGATGCATTATTGAATGTTGAAGAAAGAAGGTCCACCGCAAAATGTCAAAACTATTCTAGTAAAGATAAACCGAAATTACATTTAGAAAAATGTTACAGATCAAATATTCCCAACAATTAGTGTTCAAATAAATTGATTATATATGAATATTGAATATATGAACTACCTAAGGTCCTCCGCAGGGTAGGTGTCTTGGCTAATAATCCGAAAACTTGAAAGAAATTACTTTCCAGCCTCCTGCTAAAGAATCCTCAAAAGACAGTTTTAACAAAACAGTTCATCCATCATCGAAGTAAATTTTTGAATAATTTTGCGAACGTAGAAAGTTGGCAGAACTTTCTCAGGTTTTCAATAGTTTACCAGTTTCCTCAGTTTTGTTAAACTCTTCTTACAGAAAATACGAATTATTTAAAAATAGTTACAAAATTGTTTGATTTCGCTTTTGGAGTAGTATTTTAAATTAATTTTGGCGGGCAAAGAGAATTCACGGTTGTTTCTTGACACGGAATGAGATGAGACAAGATGACACCCAGTACCCCATTATAATTTCCGGAGATCCTGATATGAGCTATTTTGGGGTCACTTTGGACTAAATTGTTATATTCTCTATTCTATGTATACCCAATTAATGAACTTTGACTTAAGTTTACACTTTACACCACAAACAAGTCCGGAAGTGGAGGAATTATTATTTAAAATATCGAAATGAAATATTGTGGGTTTTCCTTAAAAATGATATTTTAGATGAAAATAATTATTGATTTGTGTATGAGGTTACAGAATTAGTCTAGGAGTCTACTTTATCATTTTTTAAAATTATCGGAAGAATATTTATTACTTTGTACACTCTTCAAACATAATATCAACCGAATTGACAGCCGAGACAAGAAATACGAATTTAATGTCCAGGTCTTGCAAAAATTTGACTTTGAAGTTGCGAAATATCTTAGCAAGGAAAACTTTTGTGGCCAGCATAGCAAATTTGTTTCCGGGACAGATTCGTTTTCCACCTCCGAATAGACGAACGATATTTTTGCGATGTGGCTGGAACATCGGTCCTCCCTCCGAGTTGGGCAGCCATCTTTCCGGGATAAATTCACTGGCTTTGTAGAAATTGTCTTCTTGTAGGTAGGAATGCCAAGTCTGACCTATCACTACCGTCTGTCTCAAATAAGAAACATTTTTAGCAATTATTCCCAAATAGGATTTCAGATATTTCAATTTACATATGCAGGGAGATGATATCCTTGGATTTCTAAGTCACAATTAGTTATTCTGGCCATATTCGCAGTGACTGGACAAATTCTAAATACTTCCATCATGCATGCCTGGAGATAGACAAGTCGATTCAAGGATTCTTCGTCGATGCACGAGTCTTTATTCCGTAGAACAGACACCAATTCTTGATGGAGCTTTTTCTGCACATTTTCGTACTTTGATATCCAGTAAAGACTTAAAATGATGGCTTGCAGGACCTTCGGGGAGTTGCAAAAATATTTATTTATTTATTTTTCAGACAATTAATTACATTTTTTACTGGAGAATGTAAAAATCTGCAAGGAACTTTAATAATTAATTAATTACTAATTAACATTAATTAATCCCAACATTTCACAGAATTTTCTATAAAAATTGCATGAAATGTATTTCTTTTGTTCTTCATTGCTTAAAAGGGGAAAATGGATAATAGTAAAAACATAGTTTGACTAATTTACCGGGTCAGTTGCTCCTAAAATAAATTCCGTTGTGACAGTTTTAACTTCCAAAGGGGACAAATTTTGCTCTTGCAAATGTGGCGTTAATCCAGGAATCTTATTCTTATCTAATTTCGATTCCTCTGTTATTCTCTGGACTAAACTGTATATCGGAAATTCAAAATAAACTTATAATTATTATTACAATTAATAATTAATTACTTTTGTGAGTAACCGAGTCACAATGATAAATCGAAATGAACCTGTGAAGTGTGTCCTCGGCGGAAGTAAAATCTCCCCACAGTTTCGTTGGCATGTATTGCCACCAAGGAAATCCTTGATTAGATGTACAAATTGCCTCAAAGTATTTGTTACTGTTGACAATAAATGTCTCCAAATGTTCTGGAATGTCACTGTCTAGGAATCCAACTCGAGACCCCAGAAACAAGTAGAAGGCGCCTGTTAGAACACCAAATCAAGTTTCACAAAATCTCAGTTTTATCTCTCATTTCCAGTATTTTTCCGTCATGATAAATATAAAATTGTAAGCTCACTCTCAAAGACATAAGTGAAGATGAAATTAGCAGCGTTTAAAAATGTAGGTCCTTTCAACAAAACATTTTTTGAAAAGTCGTCTGCAATTCCATTTAAACCAGAAACAAGTGAATTGATGAATTTAGAATTCAAAATCTGCTGCGTTGTTTCTTTGCGCAGCTTTTGCCAATCTTCTCCATTCCTGATCACATTTTTCAAAATACATAAATTTATTTGCATTCAGTCAGAAAACACAAACAAAATTAAATTACTTAAAATTGCTAATTTAAAGAAATTGCCAAGGAATGCTAATTTAAAAGATATTTTGATTATACAAATGTTCAATCGTCTTAATATTTTTCTTACAAATTGACCAATCCGATGGTGTCATATCTTTCAATCTTCAAAGCACGATACGCCGCAATTATTGATATATGAGGACGCAAATCTGTTGACTTCATTACAGTTTCAATATCATCAGCATTGCCAAGTGCAATAATCGGGATATTCCAAAAGTATTCATGTTTAAATATCGGCCCGTATTTTGCAAAGTACTCTATTAAGAATTAACAAGTTTTGTCAAATAATCGCGTATGGAATTTTGTTACGGATTAAAAAATACATACCTTCGTTTGATTTACTTAAATCCCTGGGACTTATTGTACAATTCGAATATGTTGTTCCAAAAAATGGAATTGGAGCTGGTCCAGGCAGGTCTTTTATTCCTTTGACTCGAATTTCCGATTTCCGATTCGATTTACAGGAGTTTGTCTCACCTGCAACAAAAATTGAAAATTGTAAATTGTATTCATTCTGAAAGTAACTTTATTATTATTATTTATTTAATTGATACAAATTACAAATTTGTACCTTTACTTACGAGAAATAAAATTTTGACGCTTTACCCGAAATAATATTCAGAATGCATTTCTTTATCCAAAGTATGAATTTGCAAACAACTGTCCAAATTTGTAATAATGTGGTTAATATCCGATTTTTTGGTGCCATCGTCAGTGAAATGTAAATGTTAACTAGAGAACTCTTTTTTGAGTGACCTTGGATAAGATTTCACAATATTATGACGAGCGAACGCAATAACGCAGATAGTTTGACAGTATAAAATGCATAGACCAAATATTGTGTATACAGAACACAGAACCATATAAACTGGTATAATATTGGTAAAGTAAACTCAACTTCATGAATCAGCATACACTACTTTTATGCTTTACAGTACTCAACCTCGACCCATGAACTCAAGTAATTTTGTATTTTATGGCTTGAGTCACAAACATTTATGTCAGAATCACTTTATCCACACGTGTCTACACCCCCGCTTCTGTTATAGGATTTTCCTAACTTGTACTACTTTAAAAGTGCACTTGATAAAACAGTATATCTGAGTTTTGAATGGTTTAATTCTTCAGGATGACTAATGCCCACCTATAAATCCTGTTCCACGCTGCCTGCAGACTAATAATATGATTTCCTATAACTACGTTATAGAAGGAGATCTGATCTTCATCCAATGTTGCATTTAATAGGAATTATTGTACATGGAAAAATATGAAGAACGCAACCATTTTTGTTTTTGAATATTTCAGGTGCCTGCATAAAATATAAGCTGTAAATAATTTGTAATAATAATAATGATGAATTTCAATATTTCCTCCCAAAACCTAATTTCATTTATTTCAGAAATATAATATTGGACTATATAAGTTACACAAGGAAAAATGTAGATGACGATAAAATTTATTATAAAAAATAAAACGTTATTGTAGAAGCTATTTTAGTTTAGATTTTTACAAAAAAATTCGCTAAAAAATAAAAAATGTTTACTGCAGATTTAATAAATTAGCAGTTCGTAGGTAGGTACTCTAAGTTCTGTATTTTTAATTACTCCTGTTTTCTGAAACAAATAAAAGTATTTTGATGCCGTAAACGTAATTGATAAATTTACTGAGTGAATCTCCTTATTTTCCGTACTTCCATATCATTTCTCAAGATTTAAATGCAATGGATGAACCCTGACTGAGACACATGTTGCTTATCTTGATTCAGTATCTGTAGTGCAGTGGGCAGTGGGTTAGCTCTTTAATAATCTCTAAGCTTTGGTGCTAAACATACATACAGCAAAGCCCTAACCTGTATCTTGTTGCGACATATCGACAGATAATGAGGGAATTGTGTTCAATCACACATATAATCTATACTCTGTTATTATTGTTAAACATGATATACTTCAGATATTTAATATAGCATTTTTATACCTTATTACCTTACATACAGTCCGAAACTTGATTAGTATATAGGAGGGACTAAACTTGGTACGTACATGCGGGGGCTATGGAATGGATAGATATATAAATACAGTTTGGGATTTCTTTTCATAAAATGGGATTCCGAAATCAATTTTGTGTATATTTGCATTAAGCGCATGGTTGACATTGACACAGGCGTAGTCAATTGAATCGATTCACTTACACACTCAATAATTACAAACTTCGTCTTGCTTCAGTGATTAGCATATGCCAACAATTTTCACATCAGCAATACAACTAATACAAGTCTTCTTTAAAATTGTATTATTATAATCAAGTCCTGTGTGACCCAAAGGGCTTTCGATAAGTAATTCCCTTAATCTGTCATTGTTTTTTTTTGGGGTTATCATTCCTGGATTGTAGTAAATGGAATTTTGTTGAGTAGTGTGGTCGAAACTTTATTAATAATATGCTTAAACATTTAAAGATTTAGAAAACGTGCAATCTATTTCTGAATCATTTAATACAGAAAAAATTATTTAGCAACTAGGTGGTTTTTTATGCAAAGCCATGAATGCAGACCAATTCTGAACAACTGAGGTATCCAATGTCAAAGCCGCGGCGCAGGTGTCAGCGCTGGGAAGACCAACTTCATTTCTGCAGATATTCAAGGTGGACTCGGCTTTTTTCCAAGCGGTATGGATTAAAGCGGCCCTGTTGCCCATAAGCCGCAAGATTTCTTGTTGAGCTCTGGGAAGAATTGTCGTTTGGGCTCGAGGGGCACCTCCTGCAATTATGGAATTGTTACCCACAAATGCAACAACCTGGGTCGATTTGGTCACCGGGTCGCGAAAATCTGCCTTGGTCGCCAAAATATAGGCCTAACCATTTTCGCGCCATTAAAAATTTGAAAAATTTGAAACCGTGAAGGCCTATCTTGGCTATTAAAACAGATTTTTAATATCTAAAAGCCTTGGGTCCGAGTGTATAGACCAGAAATTTAAATGTCAGTTGACATTTTCAAATTCGGTTTGGTTTTACTCGAGTTATGCGTACAGATGTAGAGTAGGAAAACCCAGGTAAACGAACGTAGTCACACCAACCTTAACGAGATGGCAGTAATCATAGTTATAATACCTACTTATTATGCTAATAAAATTTTATTATAATGATTGAACTTCAACACGCCCAGGGTCTTATTTGTAGGTGTAAGGATGATGGATATAATATCTAGTAGATTAAGTAAAATTTTACAAACTTTTTTCCAAATATTTCGTTACGAAAGTTAGGAGTGTCTTCCATTGGACAATTTTTGAGGCAATTTAAATAAACAATAATGACAACACTTACGATTGTTTGAAGTAATAAACATTTGGATTATATGTTAACCAGTATTTATTCAATATAATATTGCTTCAATTCAATTTACTAATAATTATTTCATCAACGTTGTCTGCATTAGGTTATTCAAATATCAGATATTATTTAAGTTTCTAAATAAAATTATGGATTTAGCGCATCTTTGAC
>JABASH010004486.1:0-13923 GCA_019776445.1 Tomocerus maximus | reverse complement strand
CATCATATAGTAAACTGAAAAAATTCTCATTTTTGTAACCGTGTGTGTTGTGTGTAGTGTAGCCCTCTCCGCTCACCGAAATGTTTATAAAATGTTGACGCGGATATCACAACGAAATTCTGGCGACGAACACTTCCTGCTGACAGTTCTGGAATACCTTTGATTCTTCTGATGCGTTTATGGTCATAGAGTGCAGAGAATCAGTATTTAGTCTATGGCGTCGTCATCACCACTGCATAAAAATAGTTGATCAGTTTCAGTGTCGTAGTAACTAGCCATACCTCGTAAATGTATGGATAGGTGTTTTTTAGGTCAATGTGAACAGACTTGCATGATCTTCGGTCATTCGATGAAATCTTTGAGATTGCAATTTGCATTGCACTCATTTCTGAAGAATTTTGTTTTGGTCTCTTTATTTAATTTTGTTTTAGCTTGGATATACTTTGATTGTACTGCGACATAAATGTTTTGAAATTATTCAACGATTCGAATAGATTGTATGTGCCAATAAAAGTTATCGGTTTTATTTAGTAATCAGTAGCACATGTATTATATGTGTAAAGCCATGCATAAACGATGACAGAACAAAATAGCCGTGTTTTGGCAGCAGTATGTATTTAATATTTTGTTAAAGATAAATATTTATCCAGCTTCATGAATTTTCCTGGGTGCATTTAAAATAAAATTTTACCATTTTCAGGGTATAATATACTACAATTTTTACTCGTATTCGACTGGGGAGGAATTGAAAACTTGCTGTGCCGGACATATTTCGTCATTACGGGTGTCATCCAAATCCAGATCAGATTCAGCGTAAAAGCCAACTAAGAAAGGTAATTACAGCGTAAACTGTCTCTTTAAGAATCTTTTCTTCTTATATAATGCAATTCTTTCTTATTATTCCAGCAAAGCAAACATATCGGAAAGGCATAAGAAATGACTCTTCAAGACCCATCGGCTGTTGCGCTGTTGGTCACTGGGACATTGATTTTCCCTGTACTGTTTTTAGTTTCAAAATTATTTTGGATGAAAACTGCGGTCGGGAAAAATTGGATGAAAACACTGAATATTACAGAACCGGATGTGATCGATATTTCAAATAAGTGAGTGTATTTTTTATGAATATTATTGAATATTAGTTATTTTTATTTAGTATTTAATTTTGTGTTACAGGCTTGTGTCATTAGTGCAGTCGTTGACATGTGCTGTGGCTGGTTTCATCGTCTGTCTAAATTGCAGACATGATGTCCTAGATGCATCTCATAGTATGACTGTTACATACGCTTATTTTGGGATCCCATATTTCTACTACGACACCTTTTCCATGTTTTATGTCTACCGGTCATGTCATGCCAAAAGTCACAATGCTTCGCTTCTCACGGATTTCATCCAGTTTTTCAAGTCATCGTATGTCATGGTTCTCCATCACGTACTACTTGTACCAACTGGATTCTACATCGTCGCAGTAACATATGCATACTTTAAATTAGATCTTCCATGAATAAAAATGTATTTATAAAACTGTGTTTATGCAGTATGGGCGTGAGGGTGGATATAACGGAGACTTCTTTGCTGGAATTGTGTATATGATGGAAGCCAGTACTCCATTCGTGTCATTACGATCTATTCTGAGTAGATTCAAAGTAAAATAATATTTTTATGTAAACATACTTCACTCTATATGCTGAATAGTGTGCGTGTACTTGTTTTTGTTACCTTTTAGATGAAAACCTCAAAAGCATATCTGATAAATGGAATATGCATGCTGATAACATTCTTCTTGTTCCGGATATTCTCCGTTCTGTGGACTGTTGGCTTGTATAGCCAACAAAACGATGTTGGATTCTGTCAGGTACTCTCTTCCTAATCTATATATTTATATTTGTGATTTAACTAATTTAACTTTGAATGTTCTATATTTATATTTGAATAGACGCTGCTTGACCTTCCATTTAAATGGAAGTTGGCGTTTGTGGCTGCCCTTGGTCCACAAGTTTATTGGTATATCATAATGTGGCAAAGAGTATTCGATACATTTGGAAAGCCCAAAGATACCAGCAAGAAAGTAAAGAAAGAAGAATAGTTTACTGATCGATGAAAATGAAGACACGCGATTCGGCTGAAAACCAAAATCTAACCAAATACTTACGAAAGTGATTTGCTGTTAGGTTTAATTGCCTTCTCTTCACTGTTTCATGTTATATTATAATGTCATGAATTGATTGCAATGAAGTGTAGAGAATTCTTGAATTCATATTCACTACACAATAGTATTGTATAAGTACCGCTTTCTACCTCAGGGTTGTATTAATTGCTTAAGTAGTAATTATAGTTGAAAGATCTGTTTTTAAGGATGAGTTATAGTATAGGGATATTCATGACCTCTGAAACTTTACATCTTTACTCATAAATATGTAATACACGTAATACTCCCTATCCTCTTCGAAAGTTCCAGCACCTTAATTATGTACTTACAATTATCGATGTCGTAGTCGCAGTCTCCTGGATTGTATTATATTATCTTTTAGTTTGTGTGTTCACTACCTCTTTTATTGTAGCCATATATGATGACTATATGCAATAACTTTTATTTTTGTTATGCCTGGTACTGTCACCCTCTTCACCACTCCACCGTAATCATGTTGAACCCTTCCTTGTTCGATGCCAAATAAATTTAACCGTGCAGTTATGTCTGTCAATTTGGCATCTCAATTTTCTTGGCATAAAATCTAAGACCTTCCTTTGGATTATTTCAAATTTTCAAAAGAAAAATATACTAGAAGTAACCTAAAAATATGATCCCAGCCTTCTATGCTTAAAATTTAGATGAATCTACAGTTAGTGAAAAGTTATTACAGACTACATGAAGACAATTTATATTTTGATGTAGGTATTCCAAAAACTCCAAAGGTGGGTCCTTCGATGCTGCTTCGATGCTACATTTTCATATCCCCGAAATCCCGAAACGACGCAGTGACAGTGACACAGTTGACAGTTCATTGTATTTCCATAGAAATCGAGTTTTGCCATTCGTATATATCCTGAGTAAAACCTACGGCAAGCCGTAACAGAAGCTCGCCCAAGTAATGGGGGCCGTGTTCACAAATTTAAGTTTAGACATTTTAATTATTATTTTATTGAATTTAGAAACACTAAAGACAAACACTACTTTTGTGTTTTCTTGCCACAGAAACACTACATTTGTGATTTTTGCCACAGAAACACTACATTTGTGATTTTTGCCACAGAAACACTATACATTTGTGATTTTTGCCACAGAAACACTACATTTGTGATTTTTGTCACAGAAACACTACTTTTGTGATTTTTGCCACAGAAACACTACATTTGTGATTTTTGTCACAGAAACACTACTTTTGTGATTTCTTGCCACAGAAAAACTACTACGAACATACGAAATCTTTTATAGACTGTCTATAAGCCCGCTTACTCGGGCGAGCTAAAACACGGACTCTGCATGAAAGTTGCAAATACGTGTCCATTTGTGTCATTGTACATTTTTATAATAGTGTTATAATTTCTTTTGTCATTTCTCTTTGTTAAAAAACAGAAATACAGATTCACTGAAATGACATCGATGTATATAAGTAGTTTTATGTTTTGATTGTTGCTGGTGTCAGTAACTACTTTTATACCTTGCACAAATAGCAACTGAATTTTATGACCATAACTAGATAGGAATACAATTTGTAATACCACACATTTGCTCTAATTTAATCCACTAAACCTACAAGTCAAAATGCAAAGGACTAACAAAGGAATGCACAATCGTCATGCTCATTCTCCAATGAAAAACAAAACTATAACGCTGAGTCGTGTTTTTAAAGTGTTTCGATTTGAAGCTCATCCCCGGAAAAGAGTTATGACAATAATTGGCGAAGTGTGTCTCACTTCTTGTGACACAGCAAAGAAAGCCGTCGAATTTCAGCGTGTAGAAGTAAAGGAAACCCAATGACTGATTTATAGTTCAGTTTTTAGACACTTCTCCTCTAAATATGTCTTAATTTTTCTAATTAGGAATTCAAGAAGAGGATTCAACTGGAGAATCTTGGAGAGGAAACACAAACGGAGAACTTGGTTGTTAGAATAATGAAATATTGTCCATATATAGATGATGCTTTGATAGGCCCATTGACAAGCACAGTGGAAGAGTTGAAAAGTAGAAACTACGATTCCCTTGGAGTTGCCTCAGTTTCGCAAGTAGCATCAGATGGTTCATTTCTACCGAGGTTTCCCGATATGATCGAAAACTTGGAAAGTCATGGTCAACAATTTCAAGATTCTGAGAAGATCGATATAAATGATTTAGATCAATATGTTGAGTTATTATATGAAGATTTGGATTCCAAAATTAAAGGAGCACATTTCATTTCTCAATTGACGAAAGCCGAGTCGAATCTTATCATCGTGGCTTCTCATGGTAAACCTTCTTTTCTTCATGAAGTCAATTAAATTCTGCTTCACTATTTTGTATTCACATTTACAGAGACAGCAATCAATGCTCTGATGAGAACTTTGCGGGAAGAGGCACAGAAATCAATCCTGTTGGCGTCTATTATCCTAAATACTTGTCTTCATTTCGCTCGAGTTCCAGATTTTCATGATTTACTCTACACGCACTCTATTCTCACAGTTGTTGGGACTATCATCACGGATGAACTTCAGAAAAGAAGTGACCCGGCAGACAAGCAAGTATGTAAAGATGGCAAGGAGGATAAAGACCTGCAGAATCAACAACATCATCATAAATTGAATGCGAAAGCGAAAAAGGAAGCTAAATTGAAAATGGAATTGTGTGAATCTATCGTTCAACAAGATGAACTCCTTAGAAGTAAGATTGTTGCAGTGATGAACTTTAATTGTTAATATCTTAGAAACATTTTAATATTGCTACTTATATATTATTTCTAGTCTCATTTAGCATACTGTATGAAATGGTCAACGATATTACATTGCTGCACCAGTTAAGTACCCCGGAAGTAATAAAATCACTAGTGGATTCCTTAGAACGGGAAAATGTCGGTCTCTTGGAAATCGTTTTAATGACTCTGAAAAATTTATCAATATTCAAAGAAGCGGTTGAAACCATGACCAGTTTGAATATAATCGTCTATTTGGCCAACTTACTTAAGTCAGGTTCTCCAATGCCGAAGAAACTCGCTGGAATTTGCTTTCACTTCCTGTTCAATTTAAGTTTTGAGTCGGATATGAGAGATAGCATGGTAGATGTCGGGTTACTTTCTTCCTTCTCTAATTGCTTGAGTAAGATATTGAAATTATATTTATTTTTTATGCACACCGAAGTTTATAATGACTCATTTTTTGTAGAGACCGGTGAGTTGGAAGATATAGCTGTCAAGATTTTATACAATATCTCAATGGATTCTAAAAACAGAGAGAGATTTGTCTCAGTAGTTCCTAATGTAAGTATCAAACTCGTCCAATGATTCATTATTATCCATGTGGAAGATATCTTATCACTATTCTTGATGACCAAGGTTTTGGAAAAGATTTTGGACAGCAAACAAAAGAGAATTACAATCGAACTGGGAGCTTTAATAACCAATTTGGCCCGAAATGAAACCTGTGCACAAACTTTGAGCAAAAATGGAGGTCTGAATAAATTGCTAGAACAAGGTCTGAGGGCTGAAGATGAATTGGTGATGAAAGCGATTCGAAATGCTGCAGAAACTTTAGGGAAACTAGAAATCCACGCTTGTGAAATCCGAGATCTTACTTGTTCTATAGTTACATCCAAATCTCACGAATTTGTCATTGAATGTATCGGGGCCATGTGCTATTTGAACCCGGAGAAAACAGATTTTTATGGTCTATTCAAATTGCACGACTTGGTTCCGTTTTTCAGAGTTGTGTTAACGGAAGGGATTCAAGTGCTTGACAGTGGAAAACGTAATCTTATTTAATTTTACTGAAATCCTCAATTGCACAGTAGAATGAATCTAATCTAATTGCTTTAGCTCTTAAGAGTCCTATGTTAATGGATGTTGTAAATCTACTTGGAACTTGTATCGGAAACTCAATAGCTGCCCACGTTCTTATAGAGGAAGGAATTATTGAATTACTCTTGAATTTGATTTGTGCTCTTGGTGAAGACAATAAAATGCAGGAGCAAATAATGTATTCGTTCTGCAAACTGGTAGAACACGAATACACGAGGGATCACATCATCGAAAAAAGCGAAGTTCCTGATGCCCTTATATCAATGTTTCCTCATGCTAGGACAGAAGTTCAAGATAGTTGTTACGCCACCATACTCACTCTTTCAGTAATTATATTAATCTACGGGATATTCATAAATAATTACATTGTTGCTCTATTTTCTATTCTGAATATCTAATTATTTCTGTATTTTTAAGACCCATAACGAATATTGGAATGGAAAGGTTAAAGATTCACTTTTCGCTATGGCCAACAAAAAATGGATCGAAATGATTGAAGCTTCTGAATACAGAAGTCCTAAAAATCCATGTTCATTCTCCCCTCCGGAAGATGTTGAATCTTTGGGTGAATACGATGGCGAAACGTCAGTGAGTGATAAAAGCGATAGTGTTAGTGGAAGAAGCGTCCCTATGGGTGGTACTGGTAACAACAACGAGATTTCCAAAATAGTTCAAAAACAATTCTCGGAGGAAATGGCTGCCAAGTCCGGAGTCTACAGCTTGCTCGATACTGATAGTAGTGAAAGTGAATTAGAACTGGAAATTACAAACGCGGATGAAGATTTATCCGACTTTACAGATACAGAACTTCACACAGATGATAGTTTCAAAAATTGATCTGGGACAGTTTCAAAGTGACGACATTGAGATATACGACTAAGCTGACTTTAGTAATGTATTTTATTGTTACACAATCATTGCATATTGACATGATATAAATTATTATTTTCATTATTAAATAGTTTTAAATAGTTCATCACTATCATCAATATTCACATTTATATCCGCTCTAACAATCAGCTACACTTGCGCGAATAAAATATTCTCAAAATATTGTGTAAATTATTCTCAAAATATTGTGTAAATACGTCCAACTTAGTTTATATTTATATGACAGCCAACAGATTTTCGCAGTACATCCTGCAATTCCTCGGTTACCTTTAGCGCAGAAAATTAGATTCATTTAGTTTCTTTTAGGACAGTGAAAAATTGATATATATTACACTACAATTCTTTACCTGATGATCTCCAAGAATTTCTAATTGTTTCAAGTTCTTCATATCATGGAATCCTAACGAAACAGAGAGATTTGTTATTCTATTTCCCACACCCCGAAGAGAGAGGTATTCCAAATCTGTAAGAGTTTTAGAGATTTTTAATTTTAGAAATCGGTGAGATAAATGGTTGCATTTGCATTTATTTAAATTTAAATTGTAAGTAACCTTTCAATCCACTAGAAATTGACATATCTGCATAATTGAGTTTATTAGCTAATATCATTCTTAGGAACTTTTCAGCATCCTCGCGACAAGTCTTTCGAATTAGTTCAGGCCTGCCACCGACAATTCCAAAATCAGTGAGAGATTTCATATTGGCCCAAATTTTCAGAGATTGTAATTTATTCAGTTTTTCGATGATGAATCGCATATCAAAATCTGTCACGGTAGCACACGACATGAAATCATATTGTGAATTGATATTTTCTCGTTCGTTGTATGCAAACTCTGGTCCATCAATAATACTCAGAGTTGTCAAATTAAAATATTGATTGCATATTTTCGGAATACTAAAGCTCTCAAACAATTTTGAGGAACAGATCAGGTGAAACTTTTCCAGTTTAGAATATCTGCTTTCGTGTGACATCAGAAAGGAATATTCCCGTATAAATAGTCGGGGTATTTTTTGTATTTTATTTTCTTCCATGATCTCCACCGTCAAACTAGTCATGCATGTTTTAGGAATTTTCCATGAGAGATATTGGCGATTTAAATCCGCATATTCTGGGTGGCCGACATTAGTAATCGTCACAGATAAATTTATATCCTGTTTCTTCATGTTATAATCTTTATTTGAGGGACACAGGGCTAGAAAGAGGGTATCAGGAGCAAAAATCCCAGTTAGTTCCGAAAGAGTGATTTTCCTCAGAATTCCATTGACTTGCTTTTTGATGAATGGGACTATAGTGGCCGTAAAGTCCGTATGTGAAGTATTTATTTCGCTTAGTTCAATCGAAAGTTCGGTCAGATACAGAAAATTGCGGCGGTACAATGTGATTATAGGAAGAATAATAGCTGCTACAGAGTGGAAGGAAATTTTTTTACTTTTATCTTCAGAGCACAATTCTTTAGTATCCCATTTTATTCGCAGTTTTCTCAGAGAAACCTGCTGTGTTATAATTATAGTTCTAACTTTTGATATAATTAAATCAGAAAATTCCTTAGTTCCGTAGCAATCTTTCCTTAAAACGTTTTCACAATTGACGATATGTAGACTAAATTGTACCAAATTTCCTTCTCCTAATGATGTAAATATTCCTGGTAGATTAACATCATTGTGCCGGTGTTCTATAGCAAGACCTTTTATTTGTGATGGAAGGAATATTTGGGAACTTTTAGTCAAACTCTCTTTCGTAAGACGACAATATTTTACATTAAGCTTCGCAAGATTCACAAACAAGTTCAAAAAATCTATCACAGACTGCCGGTCTTCAAATGATATTTCTTTGATTTCCAAATGACGAACCTGATGAACCAATTCTTTGAATTCAGTCATATTTTTCAGCAGCAGACTCTGGAAATATTTGATCCATATTTTCTCCATTTTCATTTTGGAAGCAGGAGCATAGAAGTAATACATCCCTTCATCCAAATTCATATCCATGCATTGAAGAAATGTTTTGCTGTGTTCCTCTTCCTCATTGTATTCAAAATCACCTCTTTCAGAATCTCCACTGATTCCCATGTAAATATTACTCGGATAGAGACACAGTGTGCGAACCATGAAATTCAAATGCGTGCAAACCAACCGTATCGACTTCCGATCATTTTCCCCTAGAAAACGGAACAATCTTTTCCATACAAGCACCTAAACATATTCAATAGGCCTTCATTACTGTATCATCATCATCAGCAAAGATATTCCTTCTACAGAAATTGGATGGAACTATTTTTAAAAGAAATGTAAGTTTTACGCTATTATTCCTCAGCTATATTTCTTACTGGAAAAGAGACTGCTACCGGCAAAGTATCTGGATCTGGTAAATGACTTGTGCACACATTCATATTTGCGGAGTATTTTACTATTTTTGCTATCAAGTCAATGCTGGATTTGAAAATATCGTAATTTTAGTTACTTGAGAAATGAAATGAGACCACTTGTCACTGGTTCTTGATTCATATTGAAATAAAGATGTAATAATAAGAAAAGTCCTAGAAATCTTGACTATGGCATAAAGTATTGTGCACATTCATGAAAATATGGTTTGCCCAAGGAGTTTATCTATAGAGGAGAGGAAAGGCCTAATTTCCACAGGGGGATTGGGACGTTTAGACTTGGGGTATCATAGCAACCTCCTTGACCCATGTCCAATTCTAACTACTGCGGCAAAATAGGATTTCCTAGTCATTTCGTCCTCTCCTATCAAGCGACATAAGCTTGAATGTTGACAATCCATACTACATACATCCATTTATCCCATACAGAATTGCATAAAATTATAACTTCTTTGAGAAAAAGCGTTATTACGTTTAGAATACTGGACCGAAAATTACAAGGTTGTTCGAACGGCAGAAACCTCCTTTACAACAATTATAGAAAACATCGAGGTTTTATCACTTCAAACAGCAAAAAAATCGTAAGTTTTTAGGCAAACGTCAATTACTCCAACCTACCTACATGTTTTCTATTAATTGTTGTAAAAGAGACTTCTGCCGTTCGAACTTGTAATTTTCGTTCCAGTTGCCAGTATTCAAAACGTAATAATGGTTTTGCCAAAAACTGTTTATAGGAAATATGATAGTCGAAATATGGTCGTCAATGCCAAATGTACTTTAGAATACGAGCTGCGTTATGCAATGAATTGTGTGAATTTTTTATAGTTAGGTACTTGATAAGAAAAAATATGCATTCATAAAAGAATCGTGGTAGAACAAAATAGTTAAAAAAGCATTTCCTTTAATACTTTCAGTATAGATTTCTCCAAAACATGTTCCTGTTTATGATAGACACGTTTAGCCATTTCCTGAAACGATCTTTTCTCTGAGATCATTAGTTCTCCATATATATAGACTCCCATTGCAGGATGATCTAGCAGAAATTTTTCGATAATGGGCAGCCTTTTTCGATCTTTGATTTTAATAATGATTTCACTTAGACAATGCAAAACTTCAGGAATGAAATTATGCATATTTTCATAAGTGAATCCTAAAGATTTGAATAAAGCACGACAGAACGTTTTCGAAAACATCTCTCCAGCTTGCAATGCAACGTTTTCCAGTACATAAACCAATTCCACACTGGACAAGGATGGGATATCTTTGAAATTGTTCTCTTCGAAACACCTGGTTAAAAGCTGGAGTAACTTCCTCAATCGATTTTCACATTTAGGGAAGAGCTGAATTAGTTCCTTATTATTATCTTTCAGCAATTCGAGCTTATTATTTTCAAAATCTGGGAGCAATTGAACAGATTTATATGGTTGTTCCAAATTCGCATTCTTCAACCATTTGTTTTGTAGGTTTTCTGTGTTCAAAAAATTCTTATTCACTCGTAACGATTCAGAGAAATAAGTTTGAAAATAATCTAGGAACATTTGTGAAGTTACTAACTGTCCATGATATTGTGAAACGTAGCTTTTGAGAAAAGTAGTAAAGTTTTCGTCACCTTCAACCAGGTCACTCAAGTATTTGAGAAAGAAATATCCTTTCAAGTAATGTATTTGCATGAATTGCTTTTCAGGTACGAGAGCATTTTTAACACATTTTTCTTCCTTTTCCGTGGGACTCAGAACTTGTCTGCTATCCTGTTCTGTGTTATTCATTTCGTTCTGAAGATTCATTAATCTTAAAATAGATCTGATACTTAATTGCTCATCGATGTCATTTTCAAATTCACTCAATTTTTGTTGCGTGCCATTTTCTAACGCGAGTAAAGTTTTTTTGTACAAAATATCTTCCATGAAAGTAGCAAATCCTTCGCTGAGCCATTCTTCTGTCCAGTCTAAAGCTCCAATCAAGAGTCCGAACCACGAATGAGAAATTTCATGAGCAATACGAGAAACATAAGTGTATCGCTGTAAAGTTCCCTCGAATTTACATCCATAAAATACGCTTGGGGAGAAAAATATCATATTAGGGTTTGCCAGACCCATACTTGGAAAACTCTTGGTCATTATTACTAAATCCAATCTTGAAAAAGGATGAGGTCCAAGAATAGCAAATGCTGACGACAACAAATTGGTCATAATAATTGAGATATCTTTTACCAAAGACGGGCTAACAATATTGTCACTAAAAGAAAACAGTCTTACAGGAATTAAATCTTCATTTGCAGCAGTTTGATGGTTTGAAGAAAACCGACATGGATAGAGTTCATGATTTTTACAGGAACTCATTAGCTCTGAACCTATTACACTATTTGAAGTATTATGATCACGAATGGTGACCAGATTCTTACTTCCATGGAAAATAGTCCCTACAGCAATTGCAAATGTAGACATCGGTAAGACCATTGAACATTGGAAGTAATATGTTGATAAACCAGGAAATTCACTGCTCATAGACTGAAAAGGACAGCCAGGTTCATCTGAAGCTAATAACGCTGTGTAATTATTAAGGGAATCTAATTCAATAAAGCATTCCCAAGTAGACATAGCGGAGGGGGGCTCTTGACATGGAAATAAACCTCGGTTATTCACTGGAGAAGCTGGTGTATAAACACAACGTTCTGGATTATTGTCCACATTATGGGAAGTCCGCCAATGCAAAGAAGGAGTTGAGGGCAAAGTCTCATACTGGATTCGTACAACTGTTGGAATTTCGTTTTCTGGCCACCCATGAATATTCAATGACCACTTTGTTGTTACAAACTTTAATTCTTTTAATTCTGGGCAAGTGAACCAATTGATCTTCTTCGGTTTAATAATCTCTACTGATAATTCCTGATTTTCAGAATCATTTTCCATCTTCAGGCATAAAACTTTACGAACTTTTATAGAACAACAGTCTAATATCACTTCATTAAGTTTCTTGAGTGAGCTAAGAATATTCCATTGTAGAAACAATACCAAATTTCCATGAACGATTTGATTTTCCATGTCGAAGCGTAACTTCATTAAGTAGTGAATTGCTTTCACCTTTTCAATATTGGACAACAATGGCAAGTCATTCTCGTCTATTTCATCATATGAAGGTTCGTCCACAGGCAAATCTTTCTCCTCGTACTTTTCATTGCATTTTTGTCTTTTTGCATTCGAAACATCGTCTTCTCCATCTTTGATGCTTGCCATTTTCCCCGGAGAGCGTTCTAGAAAAACGTGAAGAGCATAATATTATTAATTTCATTCTGTTAACAGATTCTCCTTTACATCATCTGAATCTATATGCTCAAAGTTTCTTTGGTATTCAAAATCTACTTACTAGAGGAAAGAACATAATATCGTGATGTACTATTAGTCCTACTAGGCATACCAGTAATTTGCAAAGCATAATAATTCTTATACCAAAGTTGATGTCAGGATAAAAAATTGCTTTTCACATCAACTACTGGAACTACCACTTGTTTATGCCTCTAAACAAATTACCTATAGTAATATCATACATTCCAGAGATTTATACACTGTACATAGTAAAGAATGGAATTCCATTCCACCTGTATATCAGTGGAGAGTCAAGGTAAATCATTCTTACTATACAAAACCACTACAATGGACAGACGTCGCAAGACTGGACGGCAAGTTTAACAATAATTCAAGCAATCAACAGAGTTGACTATTAAATAGTATGATGCTTCTACAAACTACAGACGAATAGCAACTAGTCAGTCATTTATCAGAAAAAAATCGGGACTTGTTGGGAGTAAAGTACGAAATGAGCCCAAGGCTGTGTCTAAATGATCTACTATGGATTGCTGTGTCATGTCATCCTAAGCCAGCCCAATAAAACTTATACTTTTCTAAAGTACTCAAGTACTTTCATGGCGCCACACTCTTCTCCAATTACATACACACGTTACATGACAATCATTTCCATCGACTAAATCTACAGACACTGTAGAATACTCAGATTCTAATCTCAAGGTAAATATGTTCTTAAATGTGTAAGCGAAGAAAATAGTAGGCAAGTATCTTTATAGTAGTTTTATTTTATGATGTAGGCTTTCATAATTTTAATTCGGAAAATGTTTTGTTATGATTTATTAGGAACTATATAAGTAGATAATAATTGTAAGTAGATTTTTGAAGAAAATCGATTGCATGCAATTACTAAAAGTTTGTGTGAAGAAAAATACGAAGTGAAGTGAACAAAAATTGAAAAATCTACGCAAAAATAAATTTTGCCCAGTCATATATAAAAGTAAATACTTACGTTGATTTCTATGTATAGTCTTTGCAATTTAGATTCTTCAGAGTTGCAAACAGATACGTTTGACTTTATGCTACTTCATTATGCATTACTCGTAATCACTTGCACCATAGATATTTAAAGCATAATGTATAATGAACCTTAACTGATATGAAAGTAAATCTTGTAAATATTTGTACATTGGCAATTGGCATTCATCATTATTAAGTAGTGGAACACTGCTTTATGGGAATGCCCTGTCTGTCTGTCTGTCTGTCTGTCCATCCATCCATCCATCCATCTGATAACACGATAACTTTCGAAAAAAATGAGATAACGTGTTCAAACTTTTTATACGTAATCTAGACATAAAAAGTAAGATC
>JABASH010004485.1:0-13927 GCA_019776445.1 Tomocerus maximus | reverse complement strand
GGAGAGACAGCGGAAAGCTGGTTGTTGGGTATGAAAATAAAAATGAGATGTCTAACAGTTGTGAAAGCTGTACCCGAATGGTCAGTCTCTATCTCTGGTGTGAAATGTGGCGAAAAATCGGAGAAGATATAAAATTATATACCTTTCTACAATGCGAGAATTAGCAAATGTATAGGAATGCCATATAATGGCAAATGTAAGCATATCTCTATTATTCTCTATATAATATATTATGATCATTGTGAAAACGGTTATGTTGTACTTATTGGCACACTCCTGTTAGCACTACCAGAAAAGTCTGGGGCATAAGACGTTATATTGTTTAGTGCAGGGCTTATTACTTGGTTGTTAATGTGTGTTGGTTTATTTCGTATTATACTTAATAGCGAAGATATAGACAGTATAGTGTATATAGTGTAATGATTTTTCACGCAAGAATTATTTCCCCACTCAACAAGGGAGTTTTACTTAAGGCAACACTCACATTTCTCATGAACTGTCGCCATTTGGACGGGTTTTTGTCCAGCGCCTTCCTGCTATCCATCTGAAATTATATCGGTATGGATTTTTGGTATAAAAAAATGATGGCCAGAGAATGTGCAATAGAAAGTACATAAAATGTTCATTAAGTTTTCGCTAGAGTTGCAATTATGTGCAGAGGTCTGGGTACACTGTAAAGTAAAGCTCTCAGTACGGTAAATAAGTGAATCAGTCAAGGGAAGGCAATACAGTTGAGTCTAGCAAAATGTCTAGCCTTTTTTTCTAGAAAACTTTACTTTCTTGAGTAGACCATCGCAAGTTGGTTCAATATCAACCGTTGACTTGAGCTGAATTGAAGAGGTCTAGAGTCATAAACGAAGCTTTTACTTGAACCAAAGTCAACCCTTAGATCGGGGAAGCCCCAAACCAAATCACAAACTTAGGGGACCTCTCTTGAAAAATCCTCTCAGAAAAATGATGAGAAATCCTCGAAAAGATTAGCTTGACAAAATTTAATAATAGCACAGAGGAAGGGCTGGTCTTTAGAGAGGACTCTCAACTTAGGTAACACATAGATTGATGCTTATTACAAACTCAGCTTTTATATGTAACATCATTGCTCGTATATTGTATTGCCAACGACTAATTTTGTGACTCAAGAAATGGCCGGCAGGTAATAAGTGGATAGAAAAATCTTAAGCCAAATGCCACATCGTCTCCAAGAAATTATAAATAAGGCTTCCTATAACCTTATAGTTCATTACTCTAAGTAGCTCATGTAAGTCCCAGCTCCCGGCTTCTTGTTCACAGCGTGAATAAGTGAAATCAAACTCAATGACATATTTAGTTAGGAAGACTTGTTAATATTTTTATTACAAGTACCGTCTCTGCCAATTTGGCAGGTACTTTCCTAGATCATTGCCCATATCCTGCACATCTTATGTTGCTCTACTTATAAATTAAAGAACGTAAGTAGCACTACTTAAAACGTAGGAATAGCTAATTTCAACGATATTACAATTTTCATAATGACTGGGCCTCCGGCTCATTTCTGCCTTATTACGCAGCAGTTGTTTCCAACTGTTCATCACTTGATATAAAATAAATTGTGATTTCCAGGACTATACTTAAAAATTCAAACTTAATTTCCTTAAGTTTCGTGGACATGCTTCCTACTTCATCTTTTCCTTTTCATTAAGCATTAAGTGATGTGAACGATTCTGTGCTTATCATTTTAATTTCCGAAAAAGTTAAGTAAGAGCATCAGTACTTAAAGATACTTCAAATCAGCTTAATAATTTCATCATATTAAAGTTACATAACATTGCCTAAAGCCTAAGTAAGAGAGACCAGGTTTTTCTTGGAAAGAAATCTTTTCTTTTACACATGAATCTGTGTGGGCGTGTGAGACTGAGTCCGCTCCTGTAAGATGCTACGGCTAAGTAAATTAAAGACAGGAAACCCTAAGCAGTTAAATCATAAAGTAACAATAAGCCTCGTAAAAGTAAATCAAATTGACTGAAAACACAATGCATTTCGGCTGTGTTGACAGTAAGCGTAATTTAACGAGACACGAATATGAGGTAATTTATTTTCTGCTCTTAATGTTAGTAGACAACAGGAGGTCGCCTTGTTTATTGTAACTCCCTTCACACAACATTCATTAAACGCTATTTTCAAGGCAGACAAAACATCAATTTTCTACCCCATTTTATTTACCAGTGTGTCCACACCATTTAACCATCAAATTACAGAAAGATAAGCCTAAACATTTACCAACTTCTCCATCATTAAAGAATCAGGTCCATTTTACGCTGATTACACTCAAGCGATATCATTTTCGTAGATAATTGTTAACAACGGCCATAATTTAGTCACAAAGCCCCATTGATTAAGTTTGATCAATGATTTATAACATTAAATCTACAAATAATCAAGTTAAGGGCTTAAAAAACGTTTTTGTTTATTTCTGTCAAGTGGGATATCAAAGCGCAAAGGTTTATCATAACAAATCTGCAATCTAAATGTTAATATTTAAGTATACTATAAAGATTTTTTCAAATCGATTGTAAATTCACTATTTAAATTGTAAACTGTAAAGGTATTGAAAAAGTGTCAATCATAGTGACTATGCTAACATTATAGCAGGATCCCTTAATGACTATGATTATAGTATAATTAATTCACCAATATGCCGCAAGATACACTTAGATTGTAAGAGGACCTAAAAGGTATAAGATGTAAATAGTAAAGTTGATTAATCCCACAACACAATTGTATGGATTCATTAATTAGGCCAAAAAAGTATCTTAGTGTATAAACATAATGAGAGTAAAGCGAAAGTAACCCTGAAGTGTTAGAGGAGATAACTGTGCCTGTGAGCTGAGTGATTTAGGAAAATGCTTTATTAAGCTATTTGTAAATAGGAAGACGGAGTTGTGGATGAGATGAATGGATGGTAATGGGAATAGTAACAAGTTGGAAATTGTAAAGTTAGTCGGAGGACAGTCATTGTGAGTTGGTAAAATCAAACTATGTATTTGATGGTTTAAGTCTGTTGATATATTAGAGTATTATAAGCCTGTGTAAGTCTGGTGTGACTACAGTAGGATAGTGTGTGTAGTGGTAAGGTATCGAGACTGGGTAGATAAAATAGTGATTTACACTTCCTTGGGCTGCCTTGGCATGGGATGGCACATGGCAGTACGTGAGGGAAAATCCCACGGTAGAATACATAAGTAAGTCGACATAATGCATGAATGAATGAGTATCTATGTGTAAGTTGTATGTAATGTATTTGCGAAAGTAGATGGGAGGCTAAGAGAAGAGATCTCTTAGCAATTCCAGTACAATACACCACACCACAGTACATCACTTCACTTCCATACCAAAATAAATTCAGTTCAACCAGAACAGAGAAGGGAAGCCAATCCAGAAGAGAATAGAGATCCATCTGCACTGTAAATACATTTTATATAAATACTTCTTGATATGGAATTATCTGTGGAATGACTCTGTGTGTTCATATTATGGAGACAGTCTGAAATAATGTAGTAACTGTTATTATAAAAGGCTGGGGATATGTATGCATAGAAATACAAAGTGAAAGCAAACAGAATTGACTGGGAGACTAACTCCATTCTGCACAAACAATAAGTCGGCCTCCGAAATGGAACGGAGCAAATGGGAGAGGCAATGCAAGAGAGTGTAAAATATTTAAGAGCATTTCGTTTTTCTAACGCCTTATCTGAGATCCTGATTAATGATAATAGTTTCGATTCAGTCATTAGACGTGTTTTATTTATGCAAGAAGGCATTTAGCAGACTCGCTTCACTAGAAACTGGATTCCACTCACCCAACATACCTAACCACTCTACTCCGTTTATATTTCTATGTCTAATCTCTATCAAGACTTTCTCCCTCCCAGAACAGGAAACCTTAGTTCCTTTTCTTCCTATCACTAAACTCACTTTCTCCATTCCCAACGCTCGCTCAACATACCCGCAGACCTTCCTATACATTCTTTTCTTTAATACACATACTAGGCTCCAATGACTGCACAGTATGTCCAAGTACATTCTAAGAAAAAGAAAGTACATTTCAACGGGGGAAAATACTACGATGTTCATGTAGCAGTACTCCTTGACTTGTCTTCAGGATTTTCTTGCACTCCTTCAAATCATATAAATTCACTTCTTCTCAAATCAGACTATTATATCACTATTTTTTTCGGCTCGATGCTCATATGCACTTATTTCTACTACGGACTACAATCTATGCGTTTTTAGAGCTGATGTAATTTATAATTTTATAAGTATGGTATACATAGTATATCCTTTAGCAGTATCTGAGTGTTGAACTCATTTGTAGAATAATATTCGCATAAGTAATAGATGTCTATGTTAAAATGCAAGTTTGAATAAACCATTCAAAACGGTGTAAACAAGTTACGTTTTACGATAAAAAAGGATATTCAAAAAACGTCAAATGAAAGAAATTCAAAAAAATCCGAGAAACCGCAAGAAAATTCGAAAAAGAGGGAGTACATTCATAGATACATGAAAGTATTTGTAGAAACACGAAAGAAATTAGTGGAAATACGAAAGCATTCGTAGAAACACGAAAGTCACAAAAAAGGCGAACACACGAACAGACAAATCAGGAATTTCTATAAAGTTGCCCAACACTACTTAATAAGCAGCTTCAGATCTTTACACCATTGTCAGACGATTCTCGTCCAATGTAAACTTTCTGTATCCGTTCTACACTTCTTTCCTTTGCTCATTTCATTTTTTGGCTTAGCACTCCTTCCGACTTCATATATATCTAATGCAACTTGTGAATGATGAGTGTATGTTTGTGTATTGAATTATAGTTCTTTGCTTTTGAAGTCTTCAATGCTATCTTCATTTGCATACACAAAATATTACTTACTATCCATGCGGCTCTTTCTTGGCTATCTATGAGAGTCTACTCCATAATACAATATGTAGCGTATGGAATGGATAAATTAAAGGAAGTCAACAAATATGTTTTGACTGAAACGATTGGTGCAAAACGATTCTAGTAAATGTACATAAATACATGCTTACACGTTTTATATACTAGATTGCACAATGCACAATCTAGCCTTTTGAGCACTACTACCTATAATGTGGCAACCAGTGCGATTGTTTAAAATTGTTCTACGTTCTTGCCTTCGTCCAAATTAAATCAGATGATCGCTCAAAGTGAGATGAGACTAAAAATAGAAGATAATATACTATCAACAACAATAATAATTTTCGCCATTAGCCGGCTTGCTGGATGTAACTTCTGAAAATTGGCAATTTAAAATTAATCTGCTGATGATTCAATGACTATCGCAAATTATTTGCATTATTATTTGCGGTGTACGATAATCAGTCAGATCTATGATTGTCAGGATAGTTCTACCTAGTAAGTTGTTGCTGGATTGCTGGCTACTGAAAATTGGCAATTTAAAATTAATCTGCAGATAATTCAATGACTATCGCAAATTATTTACAGCATGTATTATTTGCGATGTACAATAATCGTTTAGGTAATTCTAGTCTCAATTCTCAGTGGTTCTGCCTAATAAGTTGTGCTTGCAATTTTGTGATTTTTACGAATCATGATAAGTCACATTATTCTGAAATTATGAATATAACTACAACATTGGCTGACTCAGTTCTATTCTTCTACTTTGAAAATCTTTTTTAATAAAAAGTTTGCTGAAAAGATTCAGTACGGTCTGAGGACAATTACATGCACTAAAACACTGTAATGATTGTGTAGTGACAAGTTGTGATACTGAAAAGTAAAAGTTGGATTTGGGGGTAAACCGAATAGTGAAAGTTGCCATTGGATCGTGAAGTAAAATAGAATTTAGTTTTATTAATTACAGGTTGATGATGAAAATGGTTTTAAATTTGATGTGTACATGACCAGCGAGTAAATAGAATTTGGTTTTGTACATGCAATTAAGTTGTGAGGATGGAGGGGATGATATAGGCTGCTGTGTTTGGATTCCCCTTCTCGCAGCAGTTATTTGTTATGTATCTCTTGAGGAGAGGTGATGCATAGATTGAATGGAATAGTAGTTAGGTCATGCTGAAAGTCAAGTAGGTAGCTGGCTGAGACTGTGAATACATTAGTTCTCAGATAAGTGGATAGTAGTGATGTGATACAAATGTAATAAATTCAAATTCGCATTCGTCGAAACATTCATCCTCTTGTAATTATTCAGCGAACTTTGATAGACTCTTGTCAAGTGTAGTGTAAAGTTTTCGAAACTCATTTACTCTTCTCTTTGCTAATGCGATGTGGTACATACATATTAGTGTAGTGTGTTTTGTTCTGGTTGTGCAACTCCGTCCACATTAACTTAAGCTCCAACACGGTCTATTTCCTATCATTAGGAAGGAGCAGCAGGATCCACCTAAAAGTCAAGCACTTCAAAGTCCTTCCTCAAAGTCGTCCATCGACTCCAGTTCTTTAGCATTCCTCACTGGTCCCTGTAGTTATCGTTGTTAAGCCTCCTCACTGGAGTAGTTCGTAGGAGTCCGCAAAAATTCATAGCATGATGATGTTTACAAAATATTCTGTCGCTCGTTTGTATCATTAATTTCTATTCACATCACGATTTTACAGTAGCGTAGCAGTGGTTCTGCATCATTCCACAACTCATGTCATGATCAACAGAACTACGCGGAAATAGTACATGAAAACTGTTACCTATGCAAAGACACTCCTGTCATAGTCATGTCACTCGATATTTTTCCATACCAAAAGTTGCCCAGTTTATCTCTTTTTTATGGAAAACTTTCCTGTTTTAGTATTTATATGTAGAACAGACACAAGATTGCTTTGCTTCCCAGACCAAAAGTTTGTCAAAATGTATTTTCCTAATTTAATAAAAGACTACCTTCTTTGCATATCTAATATTCGCATTGACTCGAATTCCCTTTCCAAAAGGGACTCGTACAAAAAATTGATTTTTCTACTCATGCCCTTCACTGGGAGATACACATCTAAAACACAAACATTCTCATCATTTTTACCGAATTCAGGCTAATGTACTAAAATCCAATCTCTGATACATCATACCTTTTAAATCTGACTACAGGCAATGTATACAATATCATGAATACATTTACATTCGTGTACAACTTCATATTGTTGAGTGGGAACCTAATGAGCTCTAAATTAAATGAGGAACATACGTCAATAAACATCAAGTCCTACCTAATCCAATCAAATATTCCATAATTTCCTTTAGCCATTCCTAGTAACATTAGTTTCTGTTGGCAAATAGGAAAGGTAGCTTTCAATTTGTTCATGCTACAGCGTATTTTCTATTTAGTATCCACCAATGGATACTTACTCTTTCCGAGGCTGCAAATGTAAATACCACTAACATCGAAATGCTTCATGCTATATTTCGTAGAAATCCATAAATCATCCCTATAAAACAAATTCAGTTGCCCATTCTTCACTGTAAGTAAACCATAAGTTTTAACACACAATATTGTACATATTGCACTTCCAAACTTTGCATTCATCTTATCATCCCTATCTAATTCTGTGTGTCTTAATTTTTGACATCAAATGAATTAAACATAGGTATGTGCAATTACAGTACCTCGCTCTTCTTATGGGACATTATAGATGGATACAGGTTTGCACATTTTGATATTCAACAACTAAAACTGAAGATGAAAACTAAGTAATGTACGTAAATTTTGTGCTGTAATGTCGATAAAAAAATTCCTTGCAGCAATGGTTTATATCAATAGGGTGAAATGATAGATTGCGCTTTTTGTTTTTTGAAGTAGGCAAATGAAGGAAGTTAGTAAATATTGTGTCGTACTTAATAAGAAATCCTTGAACCGTGCAGCGTGTCATTGTGGATGAAAAGGACTTACATTGATCTAATAAAATATTCGTTTGCAACTGTTTTTTGAACTGAAGTACTCTGGTAGAATATTACTACAACTGAATGTAAGATATCTGATAATATTGTTAGATCTGCCAACATAAAACCTTTTATGTTGGCAGATCTAACAATATCTATCCCTTGGGATACTATTGGTGTAGTAGGTAATAAAGTACATAATATAATTGGTATGTTATATAAGTAAATGAACAATACTGCTAATGATTGTGGTTATAAATATATATCAGTGATTCGCAGGAAGGTTGATTCAAGTTTTATTGGTAATTGAGTAAATCCGAGTATTTCTCATTAACTGAATGAGGAGTTGGGTTTGCAGTGGATCCAGTTCTTAGGAGGAGTTGATATGAGATAATAGGGACAATTAGGCTAGAGATATTTGGAGTGGCATTTGTAGCATTGGTGGTTATGTCATATGAGACAATGTAAAGTAGAGGGTGATGATGAGACGAAAGAGTTTGGTAGGGTGACCGGACTTGAAGCATGTAAATTTGATTTGTTCGGTTGAACTCTTTGATTTCATTTAGTTGGTAGGAATTGAAATTTTATTAGTTTCCCTAGAAGATGCATAAAATAAACTTTGAAAAGATGATCTTTCCGGGTACGTTTGGTTAGAGGACTAACTAAGTAGGCATTAGTGAGAGACATGAATGACTTCCTGATATTTTATCTGATTAATAAGCGTTGCCAAAAAATAGTAATGCTCCGTACCTAGAAATAGTTGATTGCCTCCGAGTCGTTAGGTAGGAGAGTAAAGAAAGGAGACTTAAGCTCTTCAAAACCAAAACCACACATAAAATTAATGACTGTAATTCCAATATCTAAGCACATAATATCTGAGCGATCTAATATTCCCTGATAATTAATTCCCTCCACGCAACACAGCTTCCAATATTGCCAATTAATAACTCGTAATGAGAGTTTCTAGTTGCAAGAACTCAAAGTGGTCATTTTGTCTCTCTTTGGAAAACTTGAAAACATTAGTTTCTTCCTACTTTCCTTTTACTTCTCACTGTATACTCTCTATAGACATAGAGCACCTCAATAGTAACAATTAATAGCCATAGAATTTTACTCGTGCACAAAACCCTCACAAAGGTATTCTCCCTGATGTGAAAGTGAATATAGTGAAAGTAGTCCGACTAAGAAAGAGATAGTCCAGGCTTCTCCTCCACTATGAAGAAGATTAAATTAAATTATGAATGTGTTTGTAAAGAGCTAATAACCAGGGGAAAAGTTACTGTGAAAGGAACGTCTTGTTTTCTCTTCAAAAGGTTCCACCACTTCCACGAGAAAAGTACCGAATTACTAAAGAAATGTGAAAGTGTGGATTTTGTGGAGAAAGTAAAAGAAAGGAAAATCTTCTTTTACTAAGCCACATAAGAACTACAATGTTTCCATTTTACCCATAACCTAACAAACTTAATCCTAATTGTAGTGTCTTACCTATTTTCCTACATAATTGCCTACCAATTCACAAACTTATTGTCTTTATATCAATTTAGCCTTTACGTACCTATTTTACTACGTAGAACTACAATAAAACTCAGAAAATACATATTTATGACGATAACTACTATCCTACTACCACTACCTATACAGAATCCCTAAAGTCCAAATTAGAATTTTGAGAATAAAAATTGTGCAACAATTATCTTGTTTATTATATCATACCCCATTAATCAATTCAATATTCAAAGAATCTTGCATTAAAATTTTTCTAAAGCAACATTCACTAGTCACTAACGTCTAATAATANAGAGCACGAATCATTCCAAAGGAATGTTACATAAGGTAGATATATAATTTTTAGCACGCTTGTGATTTCTCTCTTTGTACTTAAGTGACTTGATTGGGACTAGTAAATTGGTAATTTAGTGATTCAAAGTGATCATTGGAGCATTTGATGTGAGTGAAAGAAGGCGATTCAGGTATTTAATACTTTAGTATTCACCCAAAGCCATGTCCACAATTAAATAGATCCCTAACTGTATAATTGCAAGAGTAGAAGTGGAATAAACCGGATCTAAATTACATACACGTGTGTGGTATGTATGTATGCAGATTTTGAAAAAGGGTTGCTATTATTACTGACTGTGAATTAGTGTTCAGTGTGTAGGTAGTAACTCCACGAGTATTTCCATTGAAAGGATGAGTAGTGTAATTATAAGTTGTGACCCATGACCCATGAATTAAACGTAGAAATGGGCTCGTGGCAGTGTATAGAGAGTTGACGAAGTTGTATATGTACGCACAAAGTATACATACGAAGGCGGGGCGGGTAGTTCCGATACAGCACAATTTTGTTACACAGTTGGTTTGGTAAAAATATGTGGATGTGCGTTAAATTGAATTGGCATGGGTTGCCTTTTCTAAAGTAATGGAGGCTCATCGTCAGGAGGAGAACAAGCTGGGCTTTGCTGGAGTCCAATTTTCTTTCATTAAGTTGAATCGGATAATAAGTGGAGTGCAGGAGGCATGAGAGACTTACTCTCTTATTTTCCCGATTACAAACTTTGATAACAACATTCTGTGTTGCTTTGGGTTCGTACTACGCCACTACGCACACACTACTAGTACAACACTTGAAATCATATAATATATGGTAGCTACGCACTTGTATCCGTATTATTACTGTAGTAAGTAGTAGTGCCTACAATTGTGTACTGTGTTACTGTTGTTTTGATTCAGGCGTAGTGTGGCTATCCACATTCAATGTGTTTATTTCGTCTAAATTCATTCTTCGTAGTAACTGCTGTGCTCTGCACTCTTTTAATGATACAGATATTTTATTGGGAGAAACTACCTAGGCAGAAAGGTATATCGAAGATACAGATGGCAAACTCAATTGCTTCTCTCCAGCCATAAAGCATATGTGTAAAAACTACTAAGTCTCTTATGTTTTCTGTCTTTAGCAATCCTGGAAAACAGATAGCTCCATCCATTCATCTATCCATCTTGTCCACCCTTTCTCGTCGTCATTTTTTTCTCCCTGCCTGTCTATATGTCTCTTCTTTCTCTCTCCACAGAAATACTCCGAATTCAGTGAGAATGAAAGGAACTCGTGCCGTCGTCGCCTCTTGGCTTCGTCTATATCCACTTTATCTTAACTAATAATACTACATAATGTCTATATTTACCCATATCTACTTTCACTAAGACATGTATGCATTTTCTATTTTTTCAACAAACTTATCCTCCCTTAAGTCTGTAGTTATACTATTGCTCTCTCAAAGTCTAACTAAATGTATACTTTCCTACCATTTGTAGATATAAAAGTTCCACCACCGAAGGGAAATGAATAGAGACTCTCCGCTTGTAAATACAAATAATAATATATCTGAATCTGAAGGATAGTATTATTAGCCAGATACAGATACACAAGAAATAGATAACCATAAGAAATCACAGCGTGGTGCCCGTAACAAAACTTTTCTTTGTACTGCCGACAGAAAGAATGGAATACTAAATCAAACTATTATTCCAGAATTACTACATGTACTCGGAGAACCATGCAGCAGTTCACATAAACACTGGTACTATGTACCTTACAAGTATGTTTGTTTTTTGTCAATTTCAAAAACAGAAATTAGACACCTACGCATGTAAGACTCTTATTCATCTAGTGTTATGTTCCATTTTTTGACACGTGGAAAGTAAAAGTGCAACGAACTATTAGTAAACAAAATTTCTCAGAGACGAAATGGATCAGGTGACATTTAGGTCAACACACTTCCAAGATATTCAATATTCAAAATTTTTTCTACTCTTTAGAACTTGAAGAAGAAAAAATAAATGCGCCTATACAAAATTGCTTATAGGTACTTACTACAAGATGAAAGCTATTTAGCAAAAAAGGTTGTAATTGTGTAAAAAATGCAATTTTGTGCTTTCCATTTGTTTGATTCGTAGTATGTGCCTATAAAAGAATGAGTGTACATGGTATCTCTCTTTAGGGAGACAAAGGAGACTTATTATTATTTCTGTCATTCAAACAACAAAGCTTTGTTTGCCAGCATTCCATGTTTGAGCGACATTCGATTCTGGACATAACCCAATGAATTGCTGCATAAATAAAGTATGCATGCATGAAAATAGGCTGCACAGAATGATATGCACATGTAACTAGGATGGAGAACAATAGAGCATTGTCCATAATTACAGGACATTTGGGTAACAATAATCCGAGAGCGTACGTGCTCTGATTCCCAAAGGTTCTACCTGCGCCACTTGAAAACACTAAAAGACTAAAGCATTCTATTTAGTACGTTTCAACGAATGAAAATAGACTGCTTAATGCGAGGAAAGCAAGTCCATTCTTGTCACATTTTGTCTGGCACCCACAGAGCATATAACGACTAAAATTACTAAAAGCTCGTCTAAAAGAAAGCAAATGAATGTCATGAATGAATTAGTAACTTCAGAACACGATTGTGTTTATTTCGTATATGTACACGTTAGTTAGCTGTGTAACTGTTAATACAAAAATACCAATTATGAGTATTTGTAATGCCATGATAGTTATACCGTAGTATGTAGTAGAGTTGTGCACACAAATCGTTTGCAATGCAGTTAGCATAGCAGTTGTACTTTTATTGTAGTATTTTGCACAGTCTCACATTGTCAGTTTTTCCCAGATAGCATTATAAAATGGATATTGTATGTAATTCTGTGCTAATGTAAATCAGGATGTAGTTAGTAGTTGATTGTTGTAGTAGAATGTTTAGAGAAAGTCTCATGAATAAATATTTAGGATTTGGGCTCGCCGTTCCTCGGATTTAGTGACTGAGTCGGAATACCAAATAGAAAGAAAATAGGAGAGTAAATTGTGCAGATGTTTTTATCAAAGCATTTGTTATTGGCTCGTTCGTGCAAAATAATGCAGCTGTTGACTGAGAGAGATTGTTGAAGTAAATTAGAATTTTACCTGACCAGTCAGTCAGCCACCAGCGGGTTCTCTTTCAACCTTACTACATGTACACATTATATATCTCTGTTCATATTCACAATGACCACCAACCCAGGGATATAAACACAAGAATATAATCTACTCAACTTTAGTCTCCTAAGCCCAATACACAACCACAGCACTCACAAAGAGGTGCAACCAATAGGACCACACTAACATGAGTCTCTCTTATTTCCTATATATTAAGTGTAGTTGGCACAGAATACCTTTCTCAGGTGTATTTCTACTATACCAATGCTTACAGAAGATATCCTGCTGTGTCTTCCAATCCACTTCATTATCCCCAATGCTATGGGTTAACAATTCCACAATTGACTCAATCTCAATATTAAAACAAAATTTAATCAGCTTATCTACATAATAAAAACATAATAAAACAATTAAATCTGTATTCTAGAAAGTTGTGAAGGAATATACTTGTACCATCAGATTCAAGCTGCTGATTATAAGGTCCTACTTATTTTAACGGGTCAAAAATTCAAATGCCAATAGATATTACATGTTATTTAGATAAAAAGTCTATTTTTATTACTATTTTCACCACTAACATTGAAACAGTCGGTGGATAATGATATCCAAAGTACATAAATATGTAAACATCCCATCCAATTTACCTACCCATCATCCCCACCCCATCCACCTTCCCATCCGGATGTTTGGATGGACTGAAAGTGATGGTATTATTCTTTTGATGTTTGTGTTGGACTGGATGGGATGATTTAGTTTTTTTTGGATTACTATGATGGGCTGGATGGGATGGGGTTTGCTAACATCCACAGGCTAACATCCAGTGGAAGTTCGTGGATGGGGTTGGATTTCCCATCTTTTGGATTGGATGGGATGTTTGGATACAGCATATAGTACATCTAAGATCCAAAGTAGTTGCAACGAGAAAAGTTTTAAAATCTTTCTACAACGTTTGAATGTAAACTAAATTTCTCGTAGTTTGACGATATAAAATTAGAAAAGTTGGCATAGCTGTCCTTATAGCGTGCTAAAAGTGGGTTAGTTGCAAGGCGGT
>JABASH010004484.1:0-13928 GCA_019776445.1 Tomocerus maximus | reverse complement strand
CTAGACTTTAGCTCAAATGCATTTCTTTCTTGTGCCACTCCACATATTATGTAAACTTAATCTGATGATTCCATATGTCAATGAATTTTGTGCATTCTCCGCAATTTGGAAAATAGTGTAGAAATTATTTACAACCAAAATGCAAATAAATTATTCCAAACAAAGTGAAATAATAAGCCAACATAACTATATACCTAACAAACCTGTAAACAAACCTTCCTTAACTATCTTATGAAACCAAACTAAAAATGTCAATGTAATATAATTTTGCTATGATTAAAAACAGCCAAGTGTCAATGCAAAATGACATTTATTGGATAAATATTTTCTGAATTGGACTACGAATTCCATCTTATTCATCCATCATTTTAGCACGTACATGTCTCAACGTAAGGACGGTATGCATTTCCATTTATTTGCTAAGCTAATTTGGTAGATGCATACAATTGCATGTGGTAATAATATAATAGTAAGTAGTAATGTACTAAGCAAGTACCCATGACCATGGCACTTTCATAATAATATTCAATAAAATGTCGTTGTTACATTTTTGCCGAAGGTAATTACTTGGTGTATGTAACGCAGTACTGGAGAGGTGCAGTATAGAATTAATAGATATTTGCAGTTAGGATTGTACCGAAGTAGCGATATGCAGTCGGGTATGTATTAAGAGAGGCATTAGTACTAGAACGTAGTATGGCAAGCGCTGTAAATGTGAAGGGAAGCAAAGAGAAAGCTTTTCTCCCGCATTTCAGAAAGCAATCAATATTATCGCCTAGGAAAGTCAAGGCAGTAGTAGTCGGTAGTTCTCTTGGTCTGGCTTCTCCAACACCAAAGTACATACTAACTGAAGTAAGGGAAACCTAGTGCTCTACTATGTATATGTACACGAGTACAGTGTGCACATAAATACTTGCATATAATACACTATTGCATTGTGAGTCTAAAGTGTAGAAGTAGATAGTTAATATGAATGTAAGTGTAAGCGAAGCATAGTAAGGCAATAAAGCCAAAGGGAAGCCAAGCAGAGCCTGGTTTTACCCGGTACGGAGTGAGTACGGGAACAGGATTCCCAACTAACGCATCAGTCCCGGTTCTACACTCCTCCCGGCTCCTATCCTCTCTGCCACAAGAGAACTGAAGGGAACCCCCGAATTCGGAGTATAGGTGGTGAAATAGAAGTGAATTGAGAATGAAGGTTGCCTCCGAGTGCCGTCCCTTGCTGAGTGGATGTACGTGTGGCGTTCGTTCAGTCAGAGTTGTGTTCTTCGGCAGAGTCACTATCAAGTTTACTACGGCAAACACGACGACTGCGTCCTCGTCCCCGTCATACACATACACAGAGAAACTGAGATGAGCTGACACTATAGATTTTAATACAGAAGAGACGAGGATCGAGCATCAGTGCCTAGAAGCTACTACTTACACATACACACATACCTAATCTAGCTGCTCCTATTATTCTATTGTATATCCATCCACATAGGATATATCCAACTATTGTTGTATAAAACGGAAAATATCGGGTATATATCTAGATATAAAAACAAACTCTTCTTCTTCCTTATCATATTATAATATCCCAAGTCGCAGTCGGTTTTTGTTATAGGGAAGTATTTTATAGCAGCTCCTACTGACTCTTACCCATTCGGGTAGAGAGTGGAGTCCAATCCGAATGCTAGTATCAGAACACAATACAAATGTTACAGAGAGTGATATCCACGTACATACATTGCATACATATCCAAACATTATTATGTACACTAAGGAAAGTTGTGTGCTGAACTTTCAAGGGAATCTCTCTCTCTCTTTTCTACTGTAAACTGAACTGAAGTGAACTCGGAGAGAGGTCCTGTTCCTATGTCCTCTCGTCTGTCCTTTACTTATATTTTTATAACGAGTTCCGATCCGAGTCAGTGTCTCCGCTCTCCTTTTAGTGGATTGCATTGCATTGGATTGCATTGAATTACTTTAGCAACTTTCGGTTACTCCATCCAGACCAGGCAGTCTGGAATTGAGTTTAGTGCATTCTGTCCTCTGCTCTCTGTGGCATGGCATCCTCTCTCCTTCCCGTCTCCTACGCTTTGGACAATTCAAACTAGTAGTATCCTTATTTAACTACCTAGTACACAACCATTCACATCACTTCCGCCAACCAGCCCAACTTATTACAAGATATTTTAACTGAAATCTTAAGTGGTCTCTCTATACGCACAGTGAACAGTATTACATTCTATTGTGCTTCGCTAAGTGAAGTTGAGGTCTTTTATCAGATCGGATCAGATTCTTCCTGGAGTTGAGAAAGAACAAGTCGTGCTGCTTCCTGCCGCCTTCTCTCATCGCTTTTCCATTCTACTTAGTCTGTTGTGTTCTAACTAAATACAATTCCTCTTTACACTATCACCACATCACAACTGTGTAACTGACTTCGTTTTTTCTGTCCACTTCCATTCTCTCTCTTGACAGACTACTGAGATTTACCCATTCAAGAATAACATGGATACTACTAGACCGAGGACAATTCTCATATAAATAGATTGACTCCCTTAGCCTTCCACTCACTTTCTCTTCGATTCTCTGACTGCCAAATTGAGAGAATAAAAGTGATTCCCTCTTATATATTATACATGTGCAGAACAAGAGCAAGAGCCGATAGTTGATTTTGATAGCTAAAGAGGAATCTTGAACTTGATTCCCACATCGCATCGCCTTTGACTCCAGCCGCGGCAAACCCATTATTTATTAATTAACTATCATATAGGAAACAAAACCAAGCCAAGTAGCTCACAAACTTCTCTGCTACATGCACACTGATAAAACAGTTGCATGTTTATCTCCTCTACTATCCCATCTCATCTCTTTCCTTCAATTAATAACAATCATTCTGGACTATATCCAATATACTAGTACCACAATTTATATACATGCCTAATCAATTTTTCCCAGTGCGACTTCCCTGTACCGTTAATACTAATAACCCATTAATAAACAAGTGTATATCGTATAACCAGTCATACCTGCTATCATTACAATACCACACGAACACTAAAAACCCATTTCAATCAAGTTTTTACTAATAGGCCACAATTTTATACTCTGTAATTTCACACAGACGCAAACTACAGCGTATCTACTAATTCTTGATTATGTTTACTTCCCAGATACCCAGCTACCTAACATTACTACTACTACGTATATGTTATAGATACCTATAATATTTTTAGCAGTTTAAAGCACGGAAATGCAATTTTCATTCTTGTATATCGTTTACGCGATATAGATGACTATAATATTCAAAGGATAGAATAATGCATTGTTTTTCTTGGCAGGCTAAGCAAATCCAAAGTTCTGGGTTTATTATTGACTGATCTTGGTCGGTAAATTGAAACAGTCTTCTCAGTTCGCTTCATCATAAATGTAATAGATTTTGAAATTGAAATTCAAGATCCTATCTGAAATGAATGTTACATGAGGACGAGGAACTTCACTAGCGTGTTGATATAGGAAGTCTTGTGAAAGTGACTATAATATCTACTGCTTCAAGTAATATTGTGCATTAACTCTATTATCTGCAGAGAAAATTAACTGAAAACTCAAGATACAAAAAACAGATAGTAGACTCTTAAACAACAGATATCTAGCACAAGGCAAGGCAGTGAGAGGTCTGAATAAAAAAAGTAAAATAATATAGCGCAGAAAATTTACCTATGGAAAAGAAAATAGTAACATCGATTTCCTAGAGCCCTGAAGCGTGACAGAAAATCAAGAAATTGAACAGGACACCAAGCAAGTCTCTTTTAGAGCTACAATACATGCAGTGTGAAGTGAAGTGGAAATTGTATAACAATATAGAGCATTGCATATTGCATTAAATTACAATAGAATAGACTGAATATACTCCTACATTACAAAAAAGGTATAAGAAAACAACGCATTTTCTCATGCGTTGCATAACCAATGTGTATACATACCTTAGCTCTCTTTTTTAAGACTCCACCGCAGCAATACAGACAATATTACGTTATTAGTTTTCGGGAAAACTGGATCGTCGTAGTCTTGTGAAGAAAGTGGAGAAGAAAAGAATTCCAGAGTGTCGAGGGGACATCGTTTTGTCGTCGGTTCTTTTGGAAAACGTGTGTAGTCGCTACACCAAGAAAGTAGATACCTTGAGCTCCTTGGAAAGTCGACGGCTGTTTTCCTGTTGTATATGAACTGTGAAACAATTTTTGTAGTCGTTGTATTTGTATACAGTTTCATTACTTTCTCTACTGTTGGTGAAAAGACAGTCGGTTGTGTCGTGTAAAGTTGTATTATGCGACGACAGCAATTGTATTCTTTTACTTCTTTTGCTTTGGCTTCCTACCAGAATTCTTTCCAGTCTCGTCTTTACTTATCGTTGCTTCATAAATATTTAACAATGAATTTCTCCATTTCATTACTTTAACTCCCTTTCACTTTCCACTGCGAAAATTTGAATTTGGAGGAGACACTGTAAAATTTTGGAGAACAAAGGAATTGAAAATAAAGACAAAGGACGCGAGAAAATCATTGGAAAATTACGTTCTATTACGGTTTTCGTGCGTAGTGAAAGTGATTTAAAGCTTACCTTTAAACAAGAAGACATCGTCCCCGACCTGAGTGAACAAAAAAAGAACGATCTACTCTGTAAGGTATTATCTTGTGCAATAAAACGAAACTGGTGTTTATGGTGAATTAAACTATAGAAGAAAGTGCACAACAGACTAGATATATAGAGAGAAAAGAGCAATGAGCCAAAGAAGAAGAACTGCTGCCGTAACTGTTGTTTTTCCAGCGGATAGCAAATTGTTGGAGAGCATGGAGTGGAGGTAAGTACATAAATAAAGTCACAATATAGGTATAGTAGACTTATACTTGTTAGTACTTTACACAACATTTGCCATTCCGTTAAAACAGTACTAATCCAATAGCATTTGTGCTTCAACTACTAATTCCACGCTAATTCCCTGCTTTATTGTTTATTTACTCGGACTCGGGAGGAGAATGGTGAAGAAAGCATAATATTGTGGACTTCATTCATTGACTCGTATAAAGTTTATTTTTATGCTAAATTAATGTCTGATAATAACATAAATATTGAATGTAATATCCAACGTGGGAGCTAAATAATTTTGGCATGGATAGAAAACATGGTTCCTGGTGGTAGGAATTGCTTTGGGAGTTAATGGAAGTAAACTTTTCGTTGACAGGCAAAGGATTTTGGTAATAATAGTAAAGGTAAAAGTTTTTCTGGCAATAACTCATAATGAGAGCAGACTACATACGTGGGGAAAGTAAAATAAGAAGTGAACCTAGTCACCTTTCTCTCTGAATGTTATTATTATGACTGTTTCCAGGAACATGAATGTATGTATATAGGCCGTAATTATAGGGTAGGAATATTCTAGAGTGCGTATGATATATTCAGCAATTAGATTACTCGGTCGGTGTGTGTGTTGTTGTGTGTGTTCGCAAATGAACATTGCGTTGCATTGCATACCTATGCATTAACTACCTACTTACTGAAATATTATAGTCAAAAAAGTATAGCTTACCTGCCAGTCCAACTTAAGAGAACATTTCCTAGCTGTCATTTGATAATCTAACTTATGCTGTCTGTATATTTATGGGCACTTCATATACACTATCGTGTTTCATACATTACTTATATTTTCTAATGGATGATATATTCCTACTCTATAATTATCATTGTTATACACACTAGTGTTTATAACTTCATGTGGGTGGTTCGGTTTCGTTTATTTGCGTAGGGAACTCTATTTTATATTTGTAAGTCACCTTAGAGTCATAACAATAACAAAAGATTGACCCGGTTCATATCACGTTCCCGTCACTCGTGCTCGGCATATAATCTAATACATTTTCACTGGATAGAGCTATAGTGTTTACATTCTGTGTCATGTCTTGTCGTATCCAACGCAGCATGGAAAAGTGTAGAGAAACATGAATAGGAAATATGTATCGCCATTTCCATCATCATGCATGGGCAGACAGACAGAATTCTTCCTCTCATGTGCCAAGGCAAGGTGTAATTTTCGTTTGTCATCAAAAACAAGCTTTATCAAGAACCTGCATAACTTCACTTAGAATTGTAATGTCCTATTCCAGTATGACATACTACTACAAATGACTTAGTTGACTGATAGTCTTTGAAATGAGTGAACGAAATGTGCCTGTTCTTCTACTACGACTTACTTAACCAGTTCACTTCTGCTCTACTTGTCTCAGCACCATTTTCAGTTGTTTTAACCATTTTTTGTCTACATCACTCAATAATATTCTCATCAGTCCGTCTTGCAGTTTAGTTTCGTTCGATCTTTTGACATGGCTTCGCGTGGCTGACTTTTTTGAACCATTCTTCAAAACTCCTATCGGTAATCTATAATATATATAACAATAAAACAAACTTATGCAAAAAATATTTGGGCAAGTATAGATTAGATGCAATGTACAGTGCATGCTTCTAGTAAACTTATAGGGCAATTATAGGAAATATATAAAATATCAAGGACAACACACTTTTTATATGGGAATGGATTTTCGCGTGCGAAAAACTACTGTATCGCTTATCCAATAGGGTCATTATGTTGTCTCGGTCAGGATTATTTATATTATTTATGACGAAGCTGTCGTAAATGAGTTAAGTTTGCTCTGATTCTTTCCTAAAAAACTTATTAGCTGTACTTACAATATACTGATTCTGATAATAGGTCTAAACCCATAGTGTACAGTGATAGGGATATAAATGGAAAATTGTTGAGCTATGATATACTCTAAAATGCTTAGCAAACTCTACTTATACACTGTGATATACTTACCGATTGTATTTGACATTTGGCATGTCTACAAGAAACTTGCCACGCTAGGTAGTTTGTGAACTTAAGTCACTCTTTTAGATTTCCGTTCAGTTCACTCCTACTCTACTATATTCTCTATATGCTGACAGAGTAAAATAGGACTGCATCACTATATCTAACGTAACTTACTAGTGTTTGTTACAGAAAGAAGTGCCGAATATTTCTTAACCGGGAAGTAACATTTAACTAACGGTATCGGCATACATGAACTACAGAAAGGTTGAGATGTATTCTATATGGGCAAAGAAAAGGTAAATTACCATCGAACATAAGGAAAGCATAATGGGCTTACTAATACACGATACGAACTTTAGGAACTGGAAAGTATATTTATGGCATACTATACACATTTATATGCGCTCTCTGACTACTAAGAACAGTAGTAGTAATTGCTATAAAATATAAGCGAACATTTCTCCAGTGAACTTCGTATGTAACATTCAAGAAAACAAATGTGTCTACTTTTACAGATAGGAGGAAAAAATAGTTAAGCTTGAATTATGACCACTGTCGAAATCAATTGCTCATACATTACTACAGACAGAAAAATAACTCACAATAATAATATAGAAAACATTAGGGAACAAAAAATCACTCTTTTCTCCCGAGAAAGCGAAAATCTAATCTGATTTCATCGATTTTATTTGTAATTGTCTAGCTTTGCTAACGAGATGTCAGGCTTCATTCGTCCTTGTACACTGCTAACATATTATTAGTAGGTTTACTCAAAACATTTAGTACTTATACATACCTTTCATTTTCTAAAATACAGGCCTTCAATGTACGTTTCTATAAGTATAATTTAAATGCGCATTACTTTCAACATTATTCCGTCTTGATGGCACTGCTTTTGCTAATCAGAACCTATGTAAATGCAATTTAAAAAATTACAGTTAATTATTTTTAGCAATTGTGTTCGTCGATATTTTTAAATAACAACCTGAATTATAATTATTGTCTAAGCTCAATAGATAAATTGATTTTCAACAGTTTCTGTGTAGTTGTTGAAAAGTGTGAACTATTTAGTAATTAAGATTTTCGAGCATTTAATATTTTGAATGTGAAATATCCATGGGTGAAATAGTGAAGTTAAGCTTGGTACTTCATTCCTGTCTTAGAAATGTAGGGCTAAAAGAATAGAAGTGAATGATGGAGTTTAGTATGACAAGGAAGGACAAATGACATGGGAGTGTAAGAGAAATATAAGCATAAAAGCGTTGGAATTGGAGGATTGGAAAGGACGAGAAATTTTAATATAGAAATTCTTGACGTATTTGGGATTGGTAGTGGGTGGGTTGTTGGGAAATGCAATATGCTTTCTCACAAGTCATGTGTGACGGGAGAAGAAGCTGAAATGGCAGAACGGGATTTGTGTCGTGAGATGTGTAGTTCTCGTTCAGTGAAATTTATTTCTTTAGGATGGTTCATGTAGTGTTAGGGATCTGTTTTCTGTTTAGTTTCGACTGGTCTTGATATACTAAGTCAAGACACTTGTTCTGATCGCTCAACTCATCTCAAAAGTGAAGTAAACTGAAACCAGCTGAACTGTGGAAATAATTTCATAACCTAGGACTACTGCAAACGCAGTGCAGTCTCTCTATCAAAAGTTGGCTTTGTGTCATATATCTCTATCACAGGGAATGTATACTGTAGATGTAGATAGTAGTAGAGGATCAAGTATTTTCATCTCAAAAGTAATAGTAGGTTAGTTTCAGCAAGCATTTCTTTTGCGATATAATTTTATCATGGCTATATACTTATTGTTAGTATGTTTTCTGATGTACTCGTTGAACTACTAGGTTTATAATCTACAGGCTACATACTATAAGAATGTATAGAGATTGGAGACAGAATTTGAAATTCCGCGAGAGTTTCTATCTCTACGTCTATTTTCATGGGATATTACATACGGTGAACATTGAAGGATAAATAAAACTTTCTTAAACTTGCGGAGACGAAGACGGAAGAGTAAAAGTTACTATGATATGATCTCATAGATGGTATATTCGTATGCTATGCTGAGGAATGGGAAAAGAAAGCATTTTGAAAGTGCTAAGACGTCTTCCTTTAGCTTATCGTTATTCTCTTCGTTTGCTGGTCTGCAGTCTTAGTTCTAATTCCAGGCTGTAGCTGTAGAAATATGTAACGACCCTTCTTGAATGCAAACACTCTTCTAATGCTATGTATGTTCCAGCTCTCACTGCATAGTCCTAGTATATCAGTATAAAAAAGGATCTAAATAACTATACTGCATATTTACAAAAACTAGAACTGCCTACATACAACTACATTTACTCCAGAATACAAAAATGTGGACTGTAGGAGTTACAAAAAGACGGCTATCTGCCTAATAGTAAATAAACTACGGCATTATCTCTCTGGCACTCGAAATGCATCTTTCGACTCTATAGCCTTGTTTCCAAACAGTGAGAAATGCAAGCTGACTTTCTATGTACATTTAACAATGTATCGGCTCTTCTGTAAAGCCAGACACCTTAAACCGTAACTCTGACCGTAAAATTGATCTGCTTCTCTCCCTTTTACTTGTCTCTCTCTAAAGAAGGGACAAGCCTACAAAGTCAGAGCTTTATAGTGATAAATAATGAGATTATGTGTTTTAGATAGCGAGAATGAGAATAAGAGAGGCGGAGACGAACAGAACAGTTCACTTTATACTCGTGTCATTTGATGCTCTCTGCTCCGATATAAATAACATAAAAGTCTGAATTATTTGACACTTTATATTTTATAGAGTTGCAAACTCTAATGAAAAAATGTTATCTCAAATGAACCTTGTGATTTTATTTCCTTTCCTGATTGTGTTCACTTTGTCAAATGTCCACTCTTCACTTCACCAGGAAGTGTGTAGTCCGTTAAATTAATGCAAAGTAGTATTACTGCTTATTATATCAATTGAACACAACTTTGCGAAATTTCTCTTTCAACGCTCTTAATGATCGGTTCGTATTTGTGCTCAGCACAAGGCATTGAATTGAACAAGTATTTAAGTCTACAAATATTCAGGAGAGAAAAGCTTTGCATTGCATTCCACTCTCATTTCTATGATAATAAAAGATAGCAATGCAAAGGCAGACTCGGTACAAAATCCCTAGTTTTGTGAGGTAATGTAATTAATGCACATTTTATGCGCGTAATGAAGCGTTCTTTTGTTAGTTTTTATTCCGCTTTCCATTTGAAAGTGCTTAGGAATCGTGTAAAGACAGGGAAACCGAAGCGGAGCTGATGTGTTTTGTACTCTTATGCATTTGCATTATTATCATTAAAGCTTTCCCTCGTTTCGAAGAATAGACTACTTTCGTATGTATACGGTTATTTCTCAATTTAATTAAATTGGAGGTATTTGACTTGAATTCACAATCCAGATCACAGGGACGAAAAAAGCCTCCTTTTGTAGTGTGTCTATATATATAACAAACTGAACTACTATATATTATGTGCTCAGGAAGTCTCAACTACAGTTGATGTACGTTCTCAAAATGTTATGTGAATTAAATGCGAATGTGCGGATCCCTTTTTCGCTGAGGGATTGCCCACACATCATTCTATATCCAGTAGTACTATCTTCATCGACTATTCTTTACAGTCGATGCCTTAGCCTTTCTTCATTCAATTGAAAAGGTTGTGGATGTGATGTGAAGTGTTGACTTGACTTAGCTTTGCTATTTCTCATATTGATGGGTTGAGATATATCCCTTTGTACTATACATTCTGCTATAAACTTTTCTTTGGTGGCTGAAAACATTATACGCAAGTAATGTATTGGAAGTAAATTGATGGCGATGCAGTAGTATGTATTGTAATCGAGTAGATATTAAGTACACAGGCCTGTTTAAGATGCAGCATTGTGTATTGTATGTATGTATGATTGTAGTAAGTACATTCCTAGCAGTACTCGACTTGAGTAGATCACAAAATCAATAATAGTTAATTACCATGAGAAGGCTGTTCCACTTTCTTCGCACTTTTCCAATTAGTTTCCCTACTTTCTTTGACGATCCTGCGTTTGAGTTCTGGTTGTGTCTCTTCACGATGGCTTCCATTAATATTATGGTTTATCTCTTGGTTTCCCTTATGTTCTGACTTTTAGCTGCTATTTAGGCCACAGGGCTTTAATTGCACACTCTGTACAGATTCATATTGTATGAACTTATGGACCTAAACTGTCACTGTAATTGATAAGGCGCTATACACTTTAATTGCTACGTTCCTTTGCGTTGCAACTTTCTATGCATTATCTATAGAGTGTCTAATTAGGGCTTTTACGATATCATATATGCAAACAAGATTTTCTACCCGACAGTTCCTATCGCATGAAAACCAATGAGGAATTTGTAAATTTTTAAATAGTGGTTGCAATGCATATTATTGGTATAGTTTGTATAATCAAATCTAGTCCTTAATCGATTCTACAGGAAGACATAAAAGTATGCAAAGCTGTGATAAGAATTGAACGAATAAGCAAACAGAACCTGACGATAACGATAATCTCTCACTTCGCATTCTAATTACAGAGCAAAATCTTCTATTGTCTTTATCTGTACAGGCAGTGTTCTATAAGGAAGGCTACATAAAAGCGTGGAACTTCATTTTGTTTGTCGAGAAGTGAAATATGTAAATGTGCAATGGAGGAAAGAATTAAAAAGGAACAAGCCAACGCTCATACTGTATCCTAAATGACGAGGTTTTCCTTTCTGAGAAAACTATTAAGTGTGAATATATTGCGTTATTATGCAAAATTTACTTAGCTATCTTGACAGCACCTTTTCTCCCTGCACTTTACTATACTTCATTATTGCTCGGAGACTCCATATTTCTTTCACAATGTACGTCACAAATGTATTACACAGCTTCCTTAGTATGTACATATGTAGTCAGATTTACTTCCATAACTGAAAAGATTCACTGCATTTCAATGAAGGCATAAGGAATGAATACTTAATAAGTGAACAGACCAAGCCAAGTAAATTCTTTCTCTGTGGCTAGTACGGCATGAAACTGTTCATAATTGTTTAATCTCCTTCAGCCTTCAATTATCCGTTAGCTTATCTAACATAATGTCCATTTTTTTAAAACCTCTCGATCACATTGCCTCGCGCGACCAAGTCACATAACTCTTTCACGTACCTTCTGCAGGCATAAGTGTGCAAATTGCAAATCATGTGTGATTTACTAACTACCTTCATCCACCCCATCATTATCAAAGACAATATTATTTACCTCACAAGCAAACATTTTTTGCTCCATCTTTTCCTACTTTTTTCACATCAGGAAATAAAAAAATTAGTACAATTTAGGTTTTAGTATTATATTCCGTGCTAGAGTTGCATTAATTATTATTTTGTCAGAACATTCTAAGCTCTACGTGGGTGTTGCTCTTTACGTTTAAGGAGTCCATTGGGTGGTCAATTGTTACGAGAATAAGTAGTACACAATATATTATTGTCGTTCATTGTAAACTATAAGTGCATCCGGTAGATAGTAAGTGAAGTACAAAGGATGAAGCGCACGAAACTCCTACAATTGTTCCTCAACAATAATATTGTGTATTTAAACAAATGGCAACTACAATTTTCTGCATATTTATATTAAATTATAATCTCTAATGGCAGGTAGTAAATAGCTGTCTCTTGTTATGGGTAGAATGCATTATGTTTTCCATCAATATTTAAGTAGTGGAAAATTGATTCCGAAATGGAGGGATGGATGAATACTTGCTGAACTAGTAACATAGTACAACTGTTTCCATTTTGTACTCATATTAAGTAAATCATAGTTTCCACTTCCAACAAACTACCGCACGTAAATGTTTGTATATTTTAATATCACAATGATGATTGTGTATTAATGAGCATGGCAATTGGACTACATAATTTCATTTGGCAATTCATAGAACACACTGGACATTTGTTAACTTGCTTAGATGCAAAGGAAAATTCACCTGATTATTGTTATAACAAATAGGTAATTCAGACTGGTTTATTTTTATTGTTGGGAATTGGAATATTCTACTGTACTATTATATTACTGAGTAGCGATTGTCCGAATAGGAACGCGCAAGTAAGAAATGGAAACTTTGATGCGTCAAATTTGTCTCTGTGTTTGTAATTGCTAAACAAAAGAACCTCAATGACCATGCAAGGCCGGTCAATGCCTTTTTGGTATTAAATAAATCGCCTTTGCGGACATGGATGTGGGTAGTTGTAAATGCACTTTTAATGTGGTGAAATAATAAGGGAGATTGACTTTACTTGTACTAAAGCCATTATTATCTTATGCTATTATGCCACAGTAATACATGCATGTCATGATTTAAGTCAAAACGAGTTGGCGGAATTGTCTTCCACTTTTTTTTGCATTTTATGCTATGCAGATACATATTCCCTAAATTCCTCTAAGCTCTTTTTTGTCCCGTTTCCTCCATGCTCGACTTTTTTCTCCGTAGATTCTGCACGTACATTCTGTACCTACTATATTTGCTATGCAGTTGGTTGTGTAGGGATATCATTTACTGCTATGCAGTAGTGTATTTGTGTACCCATTACCATCATCATTGTATTATGAATGGAATAATAACAAACTTTAATTTATACATTTTGCATAGAAGATGATAAGGGTGACAATAACAATGGCAAAATGTTCCTTTTTTATTTTGTACATTTATCACTTTTATTTTCTCAAGCTGTCTCTTTTTAATTGTCAAATAAGTTATAATTTATGTATAAGGGGCAACTGCAGATTACTGTTTAACATGCAAGCAATTGATTAGTAAACCTTACTTTATGTACATACTGGCATATATAGTACTTAATTATAATTAGAGTTTAATGTTGGTATGTATACAGAGTAAAATTAATTTAATGGGTATAATATGCAGATGAATGATTCATAACAATATTCAATAGCGAAGTCTGTAAGGCCAAGGCGAATGGACCCTTTGTATTAATGTAACCTTGATCCATTTGATATTATAACGGTACCTGAATTGGACCGAACGGGTTAAAATTTTATTAG
>JABASH010004483.1:0-13929 GCA_019776445.1 Tomocerus maximus | reverse complement strand
GCTACCACTAGAGGGTAGGGAATATTCTAAATTCGTGTTACCAGGCATGCGCTGAAGTTTAACATATTTCAACAGATTCAACACCTACTAGCATAGCACATGTGCTAGGATGCAGCTAGTTATTCATAATTCAATAAATATAGTTATTTTGTCACCATTTTTACCAATATACACTTGCCACCATTAAACCATTAAACGTTAAAAACCATTTACCAATGGGAAGTGGCAAAAATGTATTGTGTACAAGTATCTGGACTGGACTGGATCCTAGTTCCCGGGAAATGTTCAATATTATTCATTCAACTATCCTTCACCTGCTGTATCTGTAGCCTCGGTATTATGTATGCAATAATTTATTGAATTTCATTTTTCAGTAATCTATCTTTTCATTTTTTTAGTACGGATACGGACAGCAGACTATTGTTGCCAGTCCCTGTTGTTTGTAAGGTGTACATGTTCACAGAATTGTCAAAATAATTATTATTATGGCGGGCAGCAGATTGGACAGAATTGGAACAATATTCTCAAGGTTTTTTGATATTTATCTATATGAATTTATATTTTATTACGATTATTTCGTTAATTATTTTGAAATACCACCAATAAATGTCTAACTTTGTCTGTTTGATGTACAGAATGACAGGCTTGTTGAAAACAGGAGCAGTTAAATATCAAGATCGTCCTCTTTGGTATGATGTCTATCAAGTTTTTCCTCCTAAGTATGAACCTCAGTTTGATCGTTCACCGGAAATGAGTGACAATGTACCAAATATATTGTACAGGGAAGACATATACAGGGCGTGAGTATATTTAATATTCATTTATTTAATATTGTACTTCTATTGTCAAGTCCCACAATAAATAGCTATAGGTTGCCGGCAACTTGATTAACATAGAAAGGAATTTAAATATCTTACCTTTCTGTGCTATTCTTGAGTTGTGGGAAGGGCCTTATTAAACTTATTGGGCCAAAATAATTATAGAAAAAATATACCCCAAACCCAACTATTGTATCATGTTCTAATGCCAAACTACTATAGTTTGACAATAACAATTGAACAATTTTTTGACTTTTTTGGTATTTCCTGCTTCTAATAATATTTTTAAATTCTAATATTCCTTTATCTCACTATTTATTTTGGTTTATAGGAAGTATTTTGACACGTATGGATTGAATCCCGGCGGGGAAGTAAGGAATCTTTCAGACCCCGGATTTAAAGAATCATGTCAGCATTTTATACAAAAATGTTCTGACATTGAAAGTCAAAATCCAAGCTGGTCGACAGAAAAAGTTTTTGAACTGGCTTCTCAAGATGCAACATTAACTATACGGAGTAGTAAAATGGCTACTAAATCAGATTGGGCTACACAAGAATCATCAGTACAAGAAATTCCAATCCCGTATTTACGAAATGATGAATTGAAAACTAAAAAGCCTATTGTGACTGTGGAATCACTTTTAAAGTTATTTAACGAAGCTAAAGAAGAGGAAGAAAATAAGTCAAAAAAAGATTAGCTATTGTATTGTTAATTTACAAGCGACTGTAGTATTGCATTTATTTGTATAGCGTGCTTATTTTATAATAATTATTATAGACATACACAATATAGTTGCAGTTATAAAGTAAAGTTATAAAAATATGAATTAACCGTTATATTGTATATTGCGTAAATCATATTTTTCACTTGCACTTGACATAAAATGCTGCTGCTGCTAATGCTAAAGACGACATCAATGAAATACGCAAGGGTTTCTAATTCTGTATATTTTGGTGGCCTGTAAAGCCTGAATATTCAACTTCAAAATACTTGTAACCATTTTTGTAAAGTGAAAAGCCTCTGGAAAGCTGCTGCGCTACACTTGTTTCCTAAATTATTTTCCTTCGAGATACTATAATAATTATTGATTTTGAAAACTATTAGAATTTTTTCTGATGGTTCAAGTTTAAGCCACCTTGTAATTAAGTTATGGTTTTTTGAAGTGCTCCACATGCACAGATTCACAATTCGAAGATTTTTTTCCTTTTTAATGATATTTTATGCATAATGACAAGGTTTGACTTCATTTTAAAGTAAAGTCTGCACACAATTATTCCGGTTGACGCTTAAAGATATGTGGATGCGCTTCAATTGGCTTGTGACTTAAATATAATTACTAGCATCGGGGAATTGGTATTCGCCTTGCATTGCTTAATTCATGTAAGAATTAATTAATAGAGGCAAATTACGATTACGCTAACTATGCACTATGTGGTGTAGCTAATAGTTGTATTTATTAAGATCTTACAAGGTTAGATTCTGTACATTTTATTGCATCTGAACATTTCAGCAATGCACTGATTGAGTGTAGAGGTTGAATTTAAGGTTTGTTATGAGTTATGAGAATGGCCATAATAATGATAACAACTTAGCATAAGCGAAAAATAGTCAGCTATAACTATAACAAGTTCACATGGAGTTTTTGTATCCATTGATATAACTCAGAGTTGCAAGGTGCAAAGTCCTGGTTCTTTTAATTGCTGATGATAATTTCATTTTACCGATCTATGTAAAATATAAGAACTACATTGCTATAGTATAGTCGGGTACGACGATTACGAAAGGTTCGATAAGTTTTCTTTCTACCTGTGCGTGCACAATACATTTTTCTTATAAATAACTGATCAATTTTATATATATATTTATATAGGTACCTATCTGTAATTTCAGTTTTTATAAGTTGTAGTTAATTACTAGATTAATCCCCATGAATTAATTTTTAACTGTTTTAGTGTCTTCTATCTTGGCATTTCTATCTATCTTGGCATAAATGGATGGAATACGGATAATAGCTTGGGTGCTACTGGTAGCGTCACGAGGTTTTGTGTGTCAGGCGACGGAAGGTGTTAGTGCTGCTATTGATTATCTATCAGGGATAATTATCGACATCGAGGAACCCAATGAGAACCCCTCCATATTTTACGAGAGCTTTGTCCCAATATTGCTTGAGTACTCATTACCAGATTTCAGTTCATCTGCTTTGGAGTTGACAACATACAGATCCGTCACAGGATATTCTGGTCTTTGCGACAAATCCGAATTTGATGACAAATGTCCACCTTGGTTTTACATGGACCATCTCCTTAAAGAACAGTTCAGTCCTAATCTGACGTGGTGGCTGTCTCCAACCGCTCAACCATTACCAATTAGAGATGATAAAAAGTTTTGCAACAATATTAAAGATCACTTTTCAACTTCTCTTACAACCAAAGATGAGTTCAATAAGTACATAGAAAAACTCAAACTGTGCTCTCTAGGTGAAATGGTAAATGTGACCGAGTTTGTTGGTTACACAAAGAAAAGGCAAGATTATTATGACACAATGTCCAGAAGTACTGGAGAAGCATATTGGTTTCTGCCGTCAAAAGTTGATGCTGCCGCAGCATTAAATATGCAAATGGCAACTTACGCTATATTTCTTTTGGACCAATACATGGAAAGCAATCGCTGGAAAGAGGCCTACAAGACTTGTAAGTCAGGAAAAATTCCCACTACGATTGTCGCTAATGAAGATTTGACCAATAAACTTCTGAAGTTGGAAAGTGAATTGAAGACGACACATTACAGTCTTTCGATACCTATTGTTGATACAAATTCGTACTTGAACCAACCGTTGACAGATTGTGTCTTTACAAATGACTCAACCCTAGTTTTAAGAATCCTAATTCCCGTTGTCTCTTTTAATAGCAGTTACCAATCATTTGAGTTAAAAACTATTCCATTCGCCAAGGTTGCGACAAGTGAAGTTTGCATCGTCGCTGGTGTAAATGGACATAAGTTTTTGCATGAAAATTTTAATAGTGTTATTCAACAGAACAATTGTGGTGGAAGTACATTGTGTCAGGTCGATCCTACTGAGAGACCATTCATAGACAACCCATGTATTTCGAATTTAGTTTCGTATTCCTCTACTACTGATCAATTTATTCGGGATCATAAAATTATGTGCCCTTTACAATGCTTCAAATTTATGATGGGGGGCATAATTTTTCAAAGAATTTCCTCAGACACTGTAGTTATTACGAGTGGGGTAGTATCTGACTGTTATCTTCGGTGTCCTGGAAAGCCTGACTTACTCATACCCACCAAAGAATTGGGAGCCCTTAAGGTCACCATTCCTTGCCTCTGCACAATTGTATTCAATGGGACAGAACAATTCCGCAGCGAGTCGTTTTGTCAAAACGAAACTGTTATTAAACACATCGTCCCTTACGAATGGCAAATAACTGAGAATGAAGACAATGATGTTTCTACTACTCCTAGTGCAGTTCTCCCGACTACAACTGAGTCAACTTTAGAAAGTATTGCTACAACGACTGCTCCTCCCACTACACAAAAATATGAAGAAGATGTTCCCGAATCTAGCCATCAACTTTATGCTGATAAAAGTTCTTCTAATGCATTATTTTCTATTATTTTTCTTTTGCTTGTTGTAGTCATTGTAGCACTCGTAAGCGTTGGCTACAAAGTGTACAATTTAGAAAAAAATATGTACACCAAGCGATCAGTAGGACCTGAAGACACAGCGTGCATCTTGAATGGGCAATTTTATGAAGCTCCACCGCTATAAAACTAGTAGCCTATAAACCAAAACTTTTAACTCTCTCAGTATCAGTATCCAACAATTTTGAAAACCATTTTTGCACAGAATAATTTAAATTTTTACTGCAACGTACCTCTTTATAATATACGCTTACATTAGATAATATGTAGGTACTCTAAATATAATTTTCAGTTACAGATATATTACACTCTTAATCAGACCCAACAACTCTCACTAATTCACATAATATCACAGAATCCCAATGCATATACAAAATTGATATAAAGGACTAATTGGACATACCTTGAGATTTTAAGGCTTTTTGTAAGAACTGTCTATCCCTCTTTAAAGCTGTGTAACTTCTAAGAGGCATTTTTCGAGGTTGTACGAGTTCTACTCGGAATATTATGTACCAAAATAGAGTGGCAAAAGTATTTTTTAATGATGCATCTTTGATTTTTCTAGCTTTGTTTGATCATTGTATGCAATTTTTCAAAAATTCTCGATACTATGTTATTTAATGCTATACCTTTACTCGTATAATCACTTTGATCATAACAATCAACTCCAAAAAGTAATCTCTATAAAGGTTATTGGATGTCAGGACAAAATAAAACCTTGAGTCAGATATTTAAGTGTAAATGAAAATGTGTTTATACAGAAACAGAGAAAGTTACTCGAACACATTAATCATAATATGAACGTAGTTAATATATACACTACACAAAAGAACTGCTAAACACTTCTGAAGTCAGAATCTTCGAAATGTTCATTAAACTGAAGTGCATCCATTAATACTCTAATACAGATGAATAAAAACAATGCTTTTACACTATACTCCAGAATAAGTCTTACATTTCTATTTGTCCTTAATTGAGGTTTCTCTGAACAGCAATCGACTGGCCATAAAAGATTTTTGTTGCCGATCTTTCTCCTACGACTTTTTTTGCTTCGCCATTCAAGCTCTAATAAACTCTGTCTTCTACTGTTGTAGTATCGGTATGGAACTTTTAATTTTCTTCCACGAATTACGTGTTTGCGACTATGCCTCTTGTTACATGGGTCTTCGGTTTCATAATCACCAATGCATGATGAACTGCCAATATCATCCGAAGACGATGATAGCGACGAAGGGATTTGTTCTTCGGCAAGATTAACATTTTCTAAATTCTGCCTCAAAAATTTCACCCGTTTTGTTAAGGACCGCAATCTGAGAACCAAATGTGTCTTTGTTCCAGAAATTTTTCTAAGATATCTTCTAAAACCTAAGGAAGGGTTACTATTTTTGACCTTTTTTGGGCTTTTCCTCTTGTTTGTACTATTGGCGAATTTCAGATTTGACTTAGCAAGATATTCCAAACATAAATTATAAGCTAATGCGCTGCCATCCCTTTGATCGTAGCATAGACTATTCAATACATCGGCTGCAGTTACTTCACAATCATTGCTTTTGGGTGTCATACTCGTGTCACCAACACCACCACCAGGAGCTACTCATAAAACATTAAACTATTTGAGAATGTTTTAAATTATTGCTGATTTTAAGTTCATCATCATGAAAGTTTTCTATCCATTCATACTTACCATCTAGTATAACATATACTCTGGATCTTATTAGAAGATCTGCTGTTTTGTCCAAAATTTTCTTAAATTCCGCTTCAGAGAGTAAGTTATCTTCATATTGCAAAAATAGTTGCTCAAGATCAACTGTTTGGTATACATCTGCCTCAGTCTCTGTCCTTGAGAGCTATCACACAGACATTTTACGTTTATTAGCATTCATGGACAATAGTGGACAATGTTTGAAGAAAAGTCTATACTCTATACTTGTATGCACTGCTTAGATTCATTATAGCATTGACAATTTGATGATTCTGTTGTATCTGTATTTACCTCTAATGGAGAAACTTGGTTTTTGAAGAGCCAGTCCATGTTAATTTCACATCATCTACCTTACATTACCTACCCAAGAAAACTATATAGATTCGCTGCCTAAAATGGCTAGCCTAAAATACTAGCATTAATAAAAGTTAATTACTATTTCAGGAATTGTGACCTGCATTTGGCCAAAGTGACAGACATGATACTATATAGGACACATCCTTTTAAAGGGGCAGTCCACGGATGGAGGGCTAAATCTTAGGACTAATCTTATATCTTTTTTAGCTGTTATAAATCTTGGAAAACGTGCTCGTGTTGTTGTCGGGATTGTGTCTGCTTACAAATATTTTATTGCATATACATCTTTCATTTGGAGTAGGCATGAAGTTTCTATAACGATTACCTTATAGTCGGTCCTAATAGAATTACATGGAGACAATGGAGAGTATTCCAAATCAAACACATGAATGAATGAAATGAAGTGACACGCAAACGCAATACAAATGCAAGTAACTTGTAAGTTGCAAGAGTGACAGAAACAAGCTACATACTGAGGACTGTAAATAGTAAGTATTGCTATTGAAGAATTTCGTTTGGTGATATTTTATTTAAACATTGTGTGAATTGTGTAAACATGTACATATATAGTGTCTATTATACTTATTGTTGAACAGAACATATTAGGTTTGGTGTATTTAGTACTATTTAAGTTGAGATACATGAGCCTCGAAATTATTTAGCAAATAATGATGTGAAGTGCACTTAAAACTTACGCATAATATTTTTACCATAATATTATGATGTACCTATATACCTAGTCAATTTCTAGGATAGGTATAGTCATTATCATTACAATAAGTTATGAATTCTTCTTTACAATATGGAAATAACAAATTGAATCCTGTATCATTTACCAATTTTGAAAGGTCACTAGAGCCGAGTCACTCTATAGCCATTATCCAAGCCATTCTTTGATAAAACAATTTGCCAATTGTTCATCTTCCTTGCTTTGAATGTTCCTTTGGCCATGATAAGATAGTATTCCCACATGAGGAAGAACTTTTTTCCATAACGTTGGATGATCCATTCTTTGTTTTTGAATAGATTGTCAGTCCAGGCTTGTAGGGTATGAAGGTAATCATAGCTTATGACATGCCAATCTTCAATTACAAATAGTCCATTAATGGCATTGCATATTTCCATGTAATTCGACAGCCAACCGTAAGGAAAGAAATATTTTTGAAAGAAAGGTTCGCTTCCAGGCATATCAGGATGTGAAATTCCAATAGTTTGTAAAAGGAAGATTCCATCGTCTACCAAGCATCTGTTAACTACTTCCATGTAAGTCCTGTGATTCTTCGTCCCAGTGTGCTCAAACATTTCTACTGAGACGATTCGATCGAATTTCTCGTTCATTTCTCGGTAATCTGCGAAACGAATATCAACTGGCAATCCTTTGCAGATATCTCGGCCATATTTTACCTGCTCTTCAGAAATCGTACAACCTACAACAGATACTCCGTAGTTGGTTGCAAAATATTTTGCAAGACCTCCCCAGCCGCAACCAATATCCAGAACTCTAAAATAGCATTTGTAAAAATTAATAATTAACCAACTATCGCCAACTTGGTTAGCCAAGAGTCTCTTTGTTTCAATGAATAGGTAATTACCGCATTCCTGGTTTAAGCTGTAAGTTTTGTGCAAGGAGTTCCATTTTTTCTATTTGGGCTTCTTCAAGATTCTTAGCGTTTTTCCAATAACCGTTTGTATAGTTCATGTACTTGTCGAAAATTTTTTCATAGAAATCATTTCCTGTTTGTCATCAAATAATTCAGTTACAAAAATGTCATTGTAATTCTATAATATTGTAAATAGCCGACTTTCGGTGGGACTTATGCACTAATTTCTCAGGGTAGGTATTAAATAAAATAACGTAGCAGTATAGTGAAGAATGTTATCCATACCAGCATCGTAATGAAGCTTCCCAACTTCCCATACATACTTGGGAGACTGTAAATTGAAATATTTTGGCAACCAAGATAGTGGATGGTGAAGTTCATAGTAGCCCCTGGATCGGAAAATTCTTCTAGCAAACTCGCACATATCTTTCACAGTGAACATTTCTTCCATGAAGGTCTCTCCAACTCCAAGAGAATAATCTGACGCTACACGGTAGTACCACTCTTCGTTGTGGATCTGTGGATCCCAAGGATCCTTCCCGTTAACAGTAATACCATATTTGGACAGTTTATATCTAACGTATCTCTTAAGACCTGCTTCGAAAAAGGGAACGTAGCAAAGAAGTTTCAATATTTTCTTGTATACTTCCCATAGCAGAAATAATGTATTGTTCCCTAAATGATTTAACAAAGTCATGGTTCGTCAACAGACTTGTAATTTTACTTTTGGAAATCAAGAGCAATAAAATATGGTTCTACTGCAAGATCCAGCAGACGACTGGTATCCTTCAAACTGAAGTACCTGTGCAAAGATGTAGCATTTGCACCCGTTTGACCTCTTTTACTTGAGAATTTTTTGCTGTTCCGTTTCCCTTTTGCAGAAGGAATTCTAGCATTTCATAATAAATGCAGTTTCCTCTTCAGTTCACATCCCCTGTTTAGATTGTTACGTAGTGGGTGAAGAAGAGTTCAAGCTTGAGCTGTCAAACCGGTATGCTAAACCAGACTCAATACGCATCCACACACCGCAGAGAAATGTATACAACACACACATGCTGTCCATATTATCTGTAACACATTATAATATAGTCCATTCTTATGTATTTTAGCGAAACTTGAGAAAATCGAACGAACATTGTAATCTTTAGCAACGTGGACGCGACTGTCTAGTACTATCCAGTTCATCCACGACAATTCCTTTTCCTATATACATATATTTCACATACTAAGCGTTAACTTAATTGTCACGGGGTTGTTTACCTATAAAATTAGTAAGGAAACTGATTTACGGAAAGAATTATCTTAGTACCCACCTATTTACCTTCAATCTTTAAATTGTAATTAGTTATCAAAGTTCCGTTGTTCATTGATATTAAGTGAAACGTCATTTTCTTATTTGCCTGGAAATCCAAGAAAATTTGTTATCATTATATTATGTTTATTTTGACATCAGATTGTCCACTGTAAGAACTACCGAACGAAATTCATATTCTCCTTCCAGAACTGCCGTCTACAAAAGTAGATAGGGTGTCTAAAATTCATTATATCTGTTTCGCGTTTGTATTCGCATGATTAATGTTTATCATATCCTACCTACCCCAAGAGGTAGGGTTTAATTACGATTTCAAAAGTACCTACCGATAAATTAGGTATGCAATAACCAACTTCTTTAAAATATAAAACGCTACCGTAACAATTTAGTTCGTAATAATAGTTGGCAAAACTTATTCCTAATTTGTTAATTAATTGAAGCTTCAGTCCTGAATTCCTTCCCACAGTCTGAAAACTGAACTTTGTTCTCTGAAAAGCAGCTTTGTATTAGTGCTTCCGTTTCTTGCATTGTTGGGTCATTGGCATTGTCTTTTCCTCTTTTAACATAACTACATACAAAGCATGCAACATCTTTTTGTAGTTCATTAATTACTCCTGTTTTAAAGAAGACTTCCTATAAAGAAATTCCAGCAATCCTACAACCCCATTACGACAGAACTGTTCCAAAAAATTCAAAGTACGACTCGTGCAATTTTCTTCAATCATATTCTTCGCTATGCTAACTATGTGATTTTTGCACTTGCACACATTCTGTTGTGTACTGGTGGATCGTCGGTGACCATTCCAGTGATCCTATAACGTTTTTATAATCAAGACACTATATTATAGTATGTATATGGTTAATATGCTACATAACACTCCATGTGTCAGTGCTTGTGCAAGAACTACAATTATGAGTGTCTATTCTACAGCCTGTGTATCGTAATCCTAATTATAGCGTTGTAAATTTTAATATTGCTTGATCAATTCTAGTTACTTATAGCAGGAGAACATTCTCTGGTATTTCTGATGTAACTTTAGATTGAAGTACGTACTAATTTGATTTGGATTGACTTGATATCACAACTTACATTACCAAGGTACAAGTTATAAGTATAAATAGTTGACAGCGATGTTAATGTGGCAGTCACACAATTCTAGTTATATACCTACATGGTTAATAGGTATGCCTATCTATACATCGTATTTCTGCAATCATTATTTGTTATTTCTCAATCCCTGCACTATTGGGAATGAGGTTTTTTATTTACAGAATTATTATAACTGTTGCATTTACTTGGTTTCATTTTGCATTGGTTGCTAAAAGAATCNTCGTGTAAATGGAGTACAATTATGTGGAGCTTGTGGGAGAGAAGCTCCCGTTGATCTACAATGTCCCACCAGAAAAGTGAAGGATTTTGACGGCAGTGCAACTGCACTCAAAATGATAATACGACTAAGTCGAAGTCAATGCACGAAAAGTTGTTTGCCATTTGCCAGACATTTGCCTGTGTAATTTTATTAGAAGTTCCTCCTTCCTAGTTCATATGATAATGCTAATTTCGCATTCAATAATTTAGTTTGCATGATTGTGTCCTGTAAACACCGACTTGCATTTGAACATTGATTTTGGCTTAAGTGTCCTTTGAGGCTGCATTACTATTTACCTACCTTTATCTGCGTCGAGTACTACAACAAAAAATACCTTGGGAAGGGGATTTATTTAATTCGGAAATTCAATTTTCAATAATGAGTACCTAATGAGAATGGTAAACATGTTGTTTGCCATTTGCCAGACATTTGCCTGTGTAATTTTATTAGAAGTTCCTCCTTCCTAGTTCATATGATAATGCTAATGCTACATTTCGCATTCAATAATTTAGTTTGCATGATTGTGCCCTGTAAACACCGACTTGCATTTGAACATTGATTGTGGCTTAAGTGTCCTTTGAGGCTGCATTACTACTTTATCTGCGTCGAGTACTACAACAAAAAATACCTTGGGAAGGGGATTTATTTAATTCGGAAATTCAATTTTCAATAATGAGTACCTAATGAGAATGGTAAATACACAAATAGCTTATGTAGTATTTCACTTGTAATTCATAGAGAGCTTCGCTACGCTAGTATCCCTCCCAAATAGTGAATTTACATGCGAAACTAAAATACACACATACCATCATACTATAAGTACGACTCTTAGCGTTTGTAATTCATGCTTGTCAAATTATTTTATTCAAACCAGAATACACTCCGTATTTTCATTTCATTATCTGTCACAGATCAAGAGAAAAATAAATTGTTGTAAGAAATAAAAGAGTCAATTTTGTGACAAAGTAAATAAATTCAAAATAGGTAGTGGTGATTGCACAAACCATTGTTATTTAGTTGAAGACTACCGTAAAAAATCGTTTTGCTTATAATTGTATAGTTTGTTCTGTCTACGTAGATTAGATAGGAAGCAGATGCATATTTGCGAAGGGGAAGATGAGATTTCGATTGCAACTTTGCGAGATGTAAGTGGATGTATGTAACACTGCGACTGACAATATATCATATCTGTAGGCGTACCTATACACTATACCCATGCAATGTCTAGAAACTCTGTGTAGCTGAGTGGAGGGAGGCGGAGGGGGGAGTGTGAGAAAGTTGCATAAGAGGCGCATAAGAGGAGAGGAGAAGCTTTAGTCTGAGTACACAATCCTATGGAGTAGGAAGTCGAATTGTGGTACGAGTGAGACCGATGTGTACTTATATGGACATTGAAACGGGTCGTGCTCGCGTGTCTCAGAAAAATTCGCCCCAGTAGCACACAATGGAAGTCACAGAGATGTGAGCATTTTCGGCGTCAGATTTCAATACAGTCCGGTTGGTCTGGCCGTCGCTCCAGATCAGCAGCCATTCATGAGCACGCGTTACCTCCATGCGGACTCCGCCAGTTTGTTCTTTGCAAGGAAAATGTACTCTCCACAAAGATTCTCTATTACGTAACCTCCCTCCAATGCAGTCCTACCACACACCTACCGAACCCAACACACACAGCTCTTACAACTGAAAAGGTCCTCTTAAAGCAGTTCTATCCAAGCAAACTCACGAATACTGCACTCACACACAACTTGGCACAAGAAAAAATCATATTATGTTGTACACATTGTAATGAGAATAGGCACAAATTATGCTAAAGGTGCATACAAAAAGCAAACTAAATAAATAATAATATATTTTAGGTCGAAACAAAATTTATCAGATTTATCTATGCTAAAAAGCTGTGTACGAAATGTAACAATGCGTCGTGAGCGAATTATTTGGTAGTTTTGAATTGATTGAGTCAATGAGACAAAAAATAGATATCTGATGAGTACAAATAAAAATCTATAATATTTATTATGTAATCGTACAGTCATGCGATCTAGACGGAAAATAGTGATTAGGAAAAATTATTAGTGATACCATTGATATCTATATTAGAATACAAAACAGGTTTCGTTTGATTGGTACATCAGTTTGACCCCTTCAGATGACAAATAAACGTAAAACATCATTGAATAAATATTACATACAGTTAATGACACTATAGCTCATTTCACTTAAAAAATCGGGTACCTAAGCATCTTTGTCATTCTCGTCAGTGCTATTGTTTGCTTGTGTTATGGTAAATGAATTTCTGACGGAAATGTTTTGCTTGTTATTATCTTTACAGTTAAAAACAACATCTCGACTATTGATATATTGATAACTGCACATACTTTGAAAGATTTATTTTCCTCCATTGGTAATGTACATTAATTATAATACAAATGTTGAAACGTTTCATAGTTTCAATATGCAATTTGTCGCATTGCTTTTCTACCTATAAGCTCGTTAATTTATTAATGTACGATGTAAAATGAACCTTTACGTCGTATTTACGCTTAGCTATATTAAATTCATATTTATGATTATAACGTAGCATAATTTCACCCTGATTATTTATGTGAGATACTTTCCATAACAAGTGTAGCTCAGTTCCAGCAGCCAAGGACGAAGCAACAAACTGAAGGGTCTGTCCCTTGTCTTTACAAAACCTCCTCTCCAAATACAACTTTGTGAGTCCAGAAATATCTGTGTCCCTATTCTACTTTATTTACCAAAGCTAAGTTCCTTGGCTTGCTAACTAGACCAGGGTAAGGTAACTATATGGACATTTTGTTTACAGTTTGCCTTCCGTATTTTGACTTAAAGGAGAGTTTCCGGATAACGGCACTTTAGATAGCTATGTCCATTTTCATAGGGTGCACACTTTAGAGTCCTCAAACGTTCATAAGTCATGGATAACATCATTGGGAAGAGTTTTGAGTGAATGATGTCTAGTTTTCTAGATAAAATTGTACTAGGATAGATAGGGTCCTTTACCTTACCCTATCTAAATACATGTGGAAAGACTATGAATGAAATTAAAGTTGTAGGTGCACCACTTTACATATCTGAAAATTTAAC
>JABASH010004482.1:0-13929 GCA_019776445.1 Tomocerus maximus | reverse complement strand
GCCATAGTTTCATAGGCGCCATCCTTAACTTACTTTTTATAGCAATTCACCATTTCTTTGCATTTAAATGGAAGTTTTCCTATTTTCTACAGAAAATGTCTTTTTTACTCCTTTTTGCAATTTCACATTTCTTCCAAAAAACAGGCAACTTTTGGAAGTTTTTATTTATAAAACTATTGAATTTTATCTGAATCAAACAAACAGTCATCGCTTTGTTAATTATGTGACAACTTGACCACTAAATTTGCGAAATAAATCGTTTAAAAAACAAAAGAATGGCTAGCTCAAAATTGAAATGGTTTTCCAGATCCCCTCTTGGGTTTGCAATACTAGTAGCTCATCTCTGGCAATAGACCACTCTCTCTTTATTGAACAGGCTTACTTCTTAGTCGATCAGTTCCTCTCATTTTTCATGGATGACAAATGAGGGAGTTTGGCCAACGTTTTCCTCTTTTTTATCGTACCCTTTTGTAGACTGTGTAACTTACCTAAGTCTTTTTTTGCTTTCCCTTTAGTAAATGATCTATCCTTTATACTTTCTTTTGTCGTTTCCTTATGTAAGTAGTTCGTTTTAGCCACCACCACTAGTTGGTTAGTAGGAAGCTAAAGCTGCAAATCCCCTATTTTAGTGATAGTATTACCTACATGCAATGTACTTACAGATAAATATGAGTCGAGAAGTATGAGTCCTAAGTACCTATGTTAGGTGTATTAATATAATATGAAATATTAAAGTATGTCTCCTATAAGGTTTATTTGTGCAGTAATGTATTATCCTGTAATAGCTTTAATGGCGATCTTCTTAGAATGTAGTAATTTTTCAAGAGTTTCTTGATCTTGCACAGTGGTGAATTGAAGTGAAGGGAAGGGGAGATAAGAGAAAGCACATTATGTAAGACGCAATCCTAGCATAAGAGGCACACATGCTACACAATTCAGAAGGCTAAAGCAGCTGTTTTTTATCTTTATTTCTTGACAGACGGCAAAGGTCGGAGTGGGAGGACAAGTCTAAGTCAGAGTTACGACGCTACTGTCCCAGTTACAGAGGGGCATGATGATGACATAAATGACAATGAAGATATGACTACCGAAGCCCTGGACGAGCTCCTCATTTCAAAGGCATTGCATAAATCGGAAAGTCATTTGGAAGAAGAAAAAGGTATTTTCTCTTTTCTTGCCTCACTTACCAACAATAAGTTAAAATCGAATCAGATTTTATCCTCATCATAAGCTTACTAATACTAATACAATTACAGTGCAGTAGTCATTATAGAGACTATATAGGAGATGAAGTGAAAGTAATTTACATTGCAGCTAATTATACTTAAGTACTACTGTAGGAAAACTTTCTCTCGAGGAGAAAGTAGAAACTCGGGAATAAATGAAACCATTTATTCATAGCTTATGGTTATTAATTTTGTATATTTAATTGAATCAGAAGTCTGGCTATGCTATCTTATCTCATTTTATTAATAGTTCATTGCCATCGGCATGAGAAAAGTGCTCTAAGAGGAGAAAAGGAAACAGTTGTTTCTAATATACGAAGATTTCCTTGTGGTCTGCCATACCTACAGTATAGTAGATAGGATATCCCCTTATATAAGTATTAAACTGTTTCTTAAATATAAAGTGTTGACTGTGTTATTATTACGTGGTTGGGAAATCTAAGAGCTCCCAGCCATAAAGAACATCCTACCGAAGTAGACAGCCTCCTACTGAGAGGTGAATGTTGAAATTTTAATGAGCAAACTGTCGACGGATGCAAGTTGAACACTAAAGGTAGCCAGAAACAGACTTGTCTGTCTAGAGATGCATAAGAAAAGTTCTTATATCATTATACCTACACAGACTTCAACTTGAATCTTCACAACTACCATTCAAGGTATTTTGTCTATAGGTAGTTATTGTGAGTTGTTACTGAACTGCAGATGTGAGTTTCACTGACATAAACCTATAATACGGTACATGGAGAAATCCTCGCCCAAAATGTACTTTACTTTTACTCATATTATTATTGGCTCTGTTTCACGTATAGCAATACAGATAAAGATATTTCTCCAAGTTTTCTGAAGTTAGACTCTTCAAGGCGAATAAAGAAGAAAATCAAAGGTTAACAATATAACTACAATTGTCAGTGTCACACAAGGTTCCTAGCAATTTTATGTAAGGGCAACTACCTTTTATCAGAGAGATAACAGTCCTTCAGCAATACTCTAATCTAATTTGTCATTTTGGTTGATATAATCTACGGCTCACCTCGAGGAGTTGCAATGAAACGGGGAAGGTTTATTGTACTATTCATAAAGCTCAAATTTCAAGGTATGATCTGGGGAATTCTAACGAAAGACTGCCCTGAAGATAAGGAAAATCTTTTAGCTCTAGTATCTCTTGGTTCTAGAAGCTAAAATAAAATGCGTAGTATTTTACCTACATAAATAGCAGGAAGTCCTATCCTCTATACATTTATTATAAGTATAAGTACGTACGTACTACAAAAACATACAAAGTAGTAGCGCTTGCTACTTAAGCATCTTTATTGTAGTTTTCATCTGTACAAGTATAGTCTCCTCATTTTCAGCCGAATTTGTTTACCTTGAACTTTGTGATGTACATTTTAGCGAACAACCTTTTTCACTTTGAAATGCAAATCTCTGATGTACATATTGTACTGTGATTATGTTTTAAAATGTTCAGCTTTGATATTCTTATCAGTATTACGTTATTAGGTACACACACAGATATACCTTTAGAACGTCTTTTCTCGGAACATCAATTAGAATTCCTTTACGACCGACTCCCGTGTTCAAGGATTAGTGTACATATTTGGCTTGTTGTTTAACTTGTGTAGCAAGATGGCTAAATCCTATTTAATGGCCATAAAATAATTAAAATCTCTAGGACGAGGCCGCAGGATTTGTGACTTGCATCTTCTCATCATTAATACTTGCTTATACCTGGCAATTTAATGGTGCAATAAACTTGGATAAATAGTTCTATACCTAAAGATTGTGTGCCTGATTGTCATTATCAATAGGTACTTAAGGTGGACTCGTAGTTTCAGCAGTAAAATTCTTATTATCCAATAATGACTTCAGCATACTGAGATTGAATTGATTATCACCTAAATTTGCACACTTTCAAAATGAAAATCTACATGTCCTAGATACAGCAGCACAATAGTTATCATGAAACTTTTTATTGTAGTCTTATTTTGCCCGCAGACGTAATTTAGTATGGCGATCATGAAAGCGTGTACTTGAAGTAGTGTGTTATGTTATCTGGCATTGGCTTTAAGTCTCTAAGGTCTGATACTTTATTCGTGACTGGATTTTCATATTTATTGCTCTTCAGACGCACCATTTGTACTGAAAGTCAAAGAAGTGTTCGTTTGAGGAATAATGCATATTGGGATATTGTGAATAAGTAATATACATAATAAAGGAATATACCTAATTAGGCTTTTACTAGCTAGAAAATAGATGTTTAAATAGCTTACGGAGTATCTTTGCCCTCCTTAACACAGTACATCAGTGGCGGCCCTAGATTGGTGCGGGGCAAGGGGTGAAGTTGAAGTTACTAGTTCACTATAATATTCATGTTTATACTTCCTCATCCTGAAACGCGGGGCCCCCTAAGCGCGGGGCCCAACGCCGCCGCTCCATCCGCCTCATTGGCGGCCGGCTCTGAGTACAGTTACTAAATACAGATTTAAGAAACCTATTATGTACTGAATTATGTAAACATTTTACCTATTCTAAGGAAGGTCTACCTTCTACACTGTCTACAAAACATAATTGTGTGCAAATACAGTTAGGGTATTAGTATAAGACTTGAATTGCTTCACCAACCATCAAGTTTATGCTGTGAATAAGACAGCAAACATAATGTTACTGTTTATATACATTAGTCTTGCTATTCATAATCCAATTTCATTAAAATTGAGGTACTATAGATCGTTCATAATAATTAAATTGAAACCAATTTCTGTTTAAATAGAAAACAATAGAAGAGTATTTCTTTTGTGTCAGGGAAAACCTATTTCTTTCTTGTGCTTATTTTATGGCTTTGTGTCTCAAGCGGTGACGGTGACATTGAAGAAAAAAGATGAGCTTTTACTTTTAGATCACATCTCGAGTAGGCTTGAAGTACTGTATGTTTTTAAAAGCTACGCCAAACCTTGTTTACTCAGAACTGTTGAGGTAGAATGCTTCAACGGGTTGAGGGAGGGAACAAAAGCTAGTCTCTTTAAATTCGCGTCTTGAAAGGGTTAGTTGATACAGACTGACTTGTGTCGCGACGAACAACATCGTAAACAAAGGACTGAGAGTGTATTGAAATTGTCGTAAACAATAGTAAATAAAAAAGGACCTTTGGTGTACTTTGTATTTTATTCATTGGACTCGTATATTTAATTGTTTGCTATGTACAAATAGAAATTGCTCAGTAGGAGAATTATTTTGAAACTGTAGCGTTTACATTTTGTGTTTAATTTTTTTTTAAATCAACCCTTGTTAGGTTTTGGTTGACCTCAGTTATTCCTTTCCGCATGCTTTACCTGATTACTAGACCCATCATAACATAGTAATTTTTGAAAGTGTGTGCAAAGGAATGTGTCCCAGTTCAACCCTTGTTAGGTTTTGGTTGACCTCAGTTATTCCTTTCCGCATGCTTTACCTGATTACTAGACCCATCATAACATAGTAATTTTTGAAAGTGTGTGCGAAGGAATGTGTCCCAGATCATTATGCAACTGTCATCCATTGTAAGTTATTACAAGGTACAATCTCTAAAATATTCCGACGTATTTAGCATAGAGGTCGGATCAAGATGTAAGATTAGACCTTTTTAAGGCCAACAATGATTACGGAACGTAGTTTTAAGGATAACTTTGCGGAATAGGAAATCGAAGAAGCTACAAGGTTTCATGGTCGTCTCCAATAAATATCACAACAGAAGAAAGTGACAGACTTAGTCAGACGGAGTGACTGAGTAAGTCTAGATTAACCTCAAAGTGTCACTGCTGTCACGCAAGATGCATTCAACTTCTGTTGTCTGTCTCCCACAGAATTGTTGTATAAGTTATTGTAAGTACAATGCCCTATGCCAATACTGCCTTGTCGTGCCTCCTTTACAAGATTTACCTATTTAAAACAGTGACAGGGAAAGTTTTCTCTCATTATTCTCTTCTTCTATGGGCCTTGATTCTGACGGAAAGCAAACTTTCAGTGGCCTTTGAGGCGTATAAGAAAACGTCATTCAGTTCACCCCACTGACTTGGATAAGTCAACGTCTATTCAGAAGATCTTCTTTGTACTAATGAGCAGGTTAGGCTTCCAAATTAAAAGAGAATTGGCCTTACTCAAGATATTACAATATTTCTTGTCCTAGCTTTAATGACAATTTTGCTACAATAATGATACAATGAATGTAAATCTGTATACTCGGTAATCCGGAAATTCAAACAATGCACAGCAATCTCTTGTAAAGTCACCGAGTTGGGCTTTGTGTGTAATTACTGTAACATCTATTCAGTAAAGTTATAGTTGAAATAACAACTAGACTTTACTTATCTACTTATGTATGTAAGAATAAGGAATAGCTAAGTAATCATTTATTTTTGAAATTTCAGAAGAATGGGGATTATTTAAACTTCCTCGAGGACAAAGTTGCCTCGTTTGGTTCGAATGGATAGTTGGTTGGCCAGTTCGATTTATTTTTACGTGCACAGTACCTGATTGTCGAGAGAAGAAACTAAGAAAACTATACCCGCTTACTTTCATCATGTGTATTACGTGGATCGCTTGTAAGAAAAATTTTGATTACGTTTTCAGTAATTTAAAAATACTATCTCGTGTTGCTGAACCAGTCAAATTGGTTATCCTTGTTTGTCATAAATATCGTATTGATGAAGTAATATTTTATTCCTTTGATTTCAGTGCTAACTTACGTTGTGTCCTGGATGATGACAACCATTGGTAAGTTTTTTTCAAATTGTGTGTGTATTATGTTACTTAGGGGTAGATTTAATAGAATTAGCTAAATGACTCAACGGAAGTGGCGAAAGAAAACCGCGCTCTCCAGGTTTCTCTTTTGAGAGTAAGCAAAACCGTAACAGTTGTAAGTAATTCCAATTTGGATTTGTTTGGTTATAGCGAAATAATAGGGCTACCCACGCACGGATTTGAATAAAATCCATTGGATACTCAGAGTTCTCTTCACGTTCACACTTTGACTTAGCAGAGCGAAGTATTATTATTAAGTAGAGTATACCTAGGAAAGTATTTGCGTGTGGAGATAGAACTTTGTGTAGAAAGCTATAATTAAGAAACTTGTACAATTGGCTTGAAGGAATGTTCTTGCTGAGAAATGTCACACTACTTTACTTTCAGAAAGAACGGACATCGATAAAATTAATTATGGTTTCATCTGAGGCCGTCTGTATGAAGTAAAATATTTTCTTTAACTTTATTGCCATAAGACTGGGATGTAAGAACGTAAGTTGGTCTATCTAGATTGTCCTCGTTATGTCCTTACTTTCACCTTTCACAATGTAAACAATTTTTGGATGAGTGGAGCTGAAAGAGATTTATTTCCTTGAGAAGTCAAGTCAAGTCAAGAGAAATTAATTCCACTTGTATAGCTATCTGCTTCGGAATACACAAATTCAAACGCTATAGGTAAAAGAGTCTCCAGAGGACGGGAAATTCTCTACTTAGGGCCATTATATATCCTACTTTTGTTCAATTGGTTCAATGCCTAAAGAAAAAGTGTCTGTATGTGCCGGGCTTAAAGTGAAATCAATATTCACAGAAAATCAACTTCGAAAAAGCACGGGGGTGTAGTTGTAATGAATGGCTTAGGTAAATAATATAAATGGCACAATTACAAAACGCTAGTGCCGTACGTCAGAATACTAAGTCTGAGAAAGTGCTAACGTAGTTGAAAATGCACATCATGAAATACATTACACAAGTGAACTGGTAGTTAAGTATTCCGTTTAGTATTGACTTTACCAAGTTACGAGGTGCCATTTATTACGGCAAGGAAACTCTGTTATCATAAGTCAAAATGCTATCTCAAATGAAAGTCCAATTATAATTATTACTATTGAAGGAGCTGAATGCGTTTGTTCATACAATTCTCATTCAAGTGAACTAAAGTTTTCCTCTTTAATTATTCATTAAATTTTACCTCCACATAACAGTGGTGTTTGTTACGGGAATATTATAGACTCTCACAACGTTACAAGTACAATAATGCCCGGCCAAAGTTTCATTCTAGGAGGTATAATGTTGTTAAAGGAGCAATATATAGGATTAGAGTAGCTTCCTTAATCTAGCGTCTACAATTACTCTGATTGTTAAGGAAATTCGATTTTATGTAAGGACCGGAAGAATCATGGCGCTAGAAATTTCACCTGAGCAGACGAAAGAAAGTGGAATTCCCCACTTATCTGCTATAGAGACATACTTATGTAGTTAGTTAGACCCGATGATATCTCCTATATACGAGCAATGAAGACGGAAGAAAGATCGAGTGATTGGCTGACATGACAGTTAAACTAATTGGTTTCTTAAGTCTTTCTCAACGTGAAAAACAAATCCTTCTTGTCTACTGTGGGATGTTCGCTATTTAGTTACAGGATAATGTACGTTTTCCAAGTACCTTTTACGTGTTTTTCGAAGAGGAAGAGTTTTCCTAAGAGGACACAATGGTATTCTGTGAATGTGACCTAAAAATACTCGTGGCTTGATCAAACCTTGAGTATTGTCTGTCGGTAGTTGTAGCTTGTTGTTTTTGAAGAATCATCAGGAATTATAATGATAAGTTTCAGACTCCGTAGAGTCTACGTGTCCGTAGTTCACATTAGAAATTACCTGATAAAAAATCTTTCTTCTGCCTTATGTACTCATCACAATTCTTTTCAGGCGTTCTTGCAGCTGAACTTTTTTATAATTGCATCAGTGTAGCTCCTGAGTATACCGACCGAAGTAAAGTAAAAACATGGTATAGCTATGCAAAGCTGTAGACACAACAGATTTTGCAAACAAAAGTTATTGTTTGAGGAAAGCTAGGTCTATTCAATACCTGTTCTTGAATTGAAAGGAAATATTTTTGGGAGCTCCTTGCAATCTCAACAATAAGTTACTTTAATATGGGGCTATACAGTCGAAATAAGGAAGAAATTTACAATACAGTCGACGTGGCAAGATATTTACGTAACTTTTCATCAATTTTCTCATGTCACGCTCTTATTACAGCTTTTGTATTTTGTTTTTTTGCCATAAAGCCGGGAAAGTTTATCAGGAACACGAACAAGGTTTCATGACGCACCTGTACAGTGTGGAAGGGCTAGCCCAAAGTTTAGAGATAATGTGGTATCTACCATCAATGCATGTAGATACTTATTTCTACTCTAATACCTAGGAGGAAGAGCCTTGTACAACATTCTGAAGGAAAAAGAAGAAAAGATGAGATCGGGCCATCTGATCGATAATTCTATTTTTCAAGGAGGAAACTCCCGTTAGCTTTGTTCATTGTGACTCTGACGTGACATATTTCCGTCCTGTCTGCTCCATTACTATGCAAATATTGTGAATGACAAACTGGTACGTGATATTAAGTTAAAGATGTAGTTGTAGTAAATAAGTGTGTATGTGTAGGTAATGGAGAACAAGCAAATGAGATGTGCAAATACATCTGCCCTGCCTCCTCTCCCATAAAATAGAATTATCTAAAAGTATTTGTATTCTAAACCATGAAATACATAATATAGTACATTCGCGTTTATATTCACACGTGCTACTTATATTGTGACATGTCCTTACAATTCAGTGATATATAGGTAACAAAAGATAAGTAGAGGAACAGTTAAATAATCCATCACGTTTCTGTATACTGCATAAGTACCTACATGACAGCGTGTCTTATTAATCTTTGTCTTCCCTTTACCCTCACAACAGTATTCTTAGTAATAACCACTACACTTTGAGACCCGGCTCCATGTCCTTATCGGATGTCATCTTTCACCAGTAAAATTATATGTGCACAATATTAGAAAAATGATTGCACTTTTCAATTCTTGGGAAATATTAATATCGTCAAAAGACTTGGTTGCACGATTTCTGTGGAATTCTGTTTATTCCTAATCTTATTGCACTAGTTAGCAAAGTATTAAGTGAAGCCATTAATTACATACAGTGACCCGAACTGACATTTTTATTATCAGTTCTTCTTGTTACCATTCTTTCCAAAATTCAAACGTTTTTGCAAGAAATTACCTTGTTTCATATACTGGCATTCTGAATATTCTGATTCGCATTTCGCTCAGTCACTTATTGCCATTTACATTCATATGGATTAATTTCAAAAATGAGGTCAAATTCAAATTACTGTTAGGCTAATTTCTCCTTCATATGCTGTTTGCTTTACACTTTCAGCATATTTGCAGATGTTTGAGTTTTGTTTCGCACGTCTCCCTTCGGCAGATTTGCACTTTCATCTTCGGTAGGTACATTACAAAGCAATGTGCATCAATAGTGTAGAATTCCAATTATACTGTATTAATACTTTACATTCGTATTACGAATTGCAGTTGTTCCGTAGCCTTAGTAGTTGTTAGATTGTTCTTCGAAAATGTAGGCCAAGTACAAAGTACAGCCTCCTATGACGGGGCATTGTTTCAGATATATAACAACATAATATTTGTTCTGTTGGAATTTTAGCAAATTTTGGCTGCTTTACCTATTTTATTATAAACATTTATATTCCATTGAAGTAAGTAGCAATATTGTGTTGCACGTTGCAGTTTCAAGTTTTCAGCACTTAGCAAGATGTACAAAAAACACAATGCAGAAGGAAACTGATTATTACTAAAACTTTCTATGCACGCAAACCAGTGGAGAGGAGAATAAGAAAAGTATTGCATTTTTGAGATCACCTGAATCATTTCATACCTGTGAGAAAAGAGTTGAGAACAATCCAATCGTTGCTAATATATTTTTTTACAGTAGAATGAATTATATTGGTTGAGAGTAACATTTCTGTTTCATGAATCATGAATCTGATATCCGGGGGCATGTGTTTCCTTTGCGCCTTGAAATTTTCCTGTGCATTTAGTTTTTCGTCAGAGAACCTATATTTCAAATCAAACTAAATAATACCCAGGATGGTTCTTCGGAAAAAGTGAATTTCGTTTGTCTCGAGCATAAGTGAAAACGACTAGCGTTGAATATGAGGATGCGACTAGATTTGCTACTGTTCCAATATAATAGTAACGCAGTGAAGGATGTATAAAACGAAAACAAACGGTAGGTGCTGGTGCTTATTTTCATTTTGCGAATTCAGACACAAAGTTTAAACCAATGTTGATTTTTTACTTTGAGAAAAAGCATTTTCTCACAGGTAGCATTATATGAACAATGTAAAGTATGTATATCTGGTAGGTTATAACTTTTTATTCCTGAAAGTTAGTGTCAATATTATCGCAACACTTTATCTTGAATTTTTGGTTTTCATCAAGCTTGCTATGATAATAAAAAGCTGTAGGAATACTCTTGGTGGATCTCAATTCTACGACATGATGGGATTGTGTAGCTATGTTAATTTCAAGGACCGGAGTGTGAGTGTATTTCTAAGCGGAGCGAGGAAAGCCAACAATATTATCACGGAATATTATCGACAGATACGCAAGCAAATCCTGTGAATATTTTTACCCTGGAGAATTTCCAGATGAAAACGGAAATATTTGCATTAAATTATGCAACTCCGTCTTGTACGCTTTGTCAGAGCATTTGAATCTGGCTCAACGATAGTTTTCTTGGCGCAATCCTAAGTATAAGGAGAAAATTCTGATTTAATGTTTTGTATCTGTAAGCGTGACGGGGAAAACATTTCTTTAATATGGATTTGAATTTGTGTAGGGCACACACTCAATATTCCTGATTCTGTGATGGGACTCACCTTTATAGCCGCCGGAACTTCAGTGCCTGAAGCCGTTTCTTCAATCATAGTTGCTCGTCAAGGTATGCTATAAACGTTTATTAATTTCCTTTCCTCCATCTGGATCAAACACACTAAAACTATAGCGCAATAAAATATGATCCTTGGTATGAGATTCTGAATAATGAAGATCATTATCTTGTTAGTGCTAAAGCTATATAGGATAGCGATAAGGAAAACCCTTTTGCCCTACTAATATTTACCATTTCAACTTGGATCATTCCCAACCTTATGCTCACATCAAGTGTTTTCTTTGTTCTATGCTAAGCCTTTTATTCTTTTTACCAAAGGGAACAAACAGTTATACCAACTCCCACTATAATATTTTCTTCCTTCTGTCACCAATGTTTTTTTCATTAGTCTGTATATCACAATTTATTATTATTGTCATTTTCACTGTCCTTGGACAGTCTGATCTGAAAGACCTTGTGTAGTAAGTAAAAGGTCTAGACTAAACCGAATAAAGTTTTCTCGATCTCTGTTGCATATTTACACAAGCTATGCTATATATGATTGCTATGCAATGTAATGGTAGCCTAAGTTTAGGCGTCACTTTTTCCTTGAGAAAATACTCCAATACCACATACACAGCATATATATGTCATAGGCCAATCGAGTATGCAATTGTCTCTAAATGTTTTAAATGCCATAATGAAGATTTATATTCGGAATGTTTTAATGTGTTTCATGTTTCGGTACAAAATTACACGATCAAAAACTGCGTACAAAACTACAATAATTGGACCTCAAACTTTTGATAAAAACCATTTTTTTACACAATATCTGCTATTTTGTGTTAAATTAAGTATAAATCGGCAAACATTTTTCTACCTCTACTATGAAGTATTATATATACATAGTAAATAGTTAATAAGTCGAACCCTGAATTGGTTGCGAAAGTTTGATCAGCCCCTGAATTTGGAGCAGACCTATGGCATATAATATAGTAACTTGTTGATTCTTATATTATAAGTCGGCATTTCTTTTCCTGGTCCTTATCTCCCTTTTTAATTGGGCTTGGGCTATTGTTCGTCACTCGCACGATTTCAGTTAGTCGCGAGGACATGTCTACCTACTTGTGTATTGCACTTTGGTACTGAATCAAATATTTTTTAAAATCCATAGTTGCTTGTTTTCTGTTGTTATTTAATGCTCTTTTCCTGATTCTGAAGTCATAAACGCTTCACGCAGTAACCTGAAAAACCCTTAATTTGTTTTTTAAAAATGTTATAAAATCCGAATGAATCAACATACAGAGTTAAGATTACACCATTCGAGGATCGTGAACCTTTCTTCTGACTTCAGAATCCAAAAGGCCCTTAAATAACATCAGAAAACAAACAAATACTATGGATTTCACAAAATACTTAATTTTGTGTCATATTGCAATACATAAGTAGATGTAGTTGAACCAGTGAAACGCGAAGAAATCGTGATTGGAGAATAATAGGCCAATTAAGGACCAGGAAAGGAAATACCGGCCTTATAATATCTGTAGGCACAATATTACATAAATATTTGTGGTAGCGCCAGGCTTTCTATAAGCCAACCTCGAATGGGCTTTTTAAATCCCCAGTACTATATTGCCGTTTTGCCAAAAATTGTTTTCCACATCCAGATATCCAATCTGCTTAAAGGCGATCTAATTTTAGTAAGGAATAACTTTTAGTTTTTATTGACTTGATTTTTTGAATACTCTGACCTGACGTAGTACGTAATGCCTGCATGATCTGACGGGTAAAATAAGCAAGAGAACTCATGTATGAATTGCTTTGAAGGAAATGTACACATTTTCTCAGACGAACAAAGATAATAAATATTACGTACCTCTGTGAAGATTTGCTTAAATAAATAGGAACATGTAATGTAAACTATCTTAATTAGCATTACAAGTTTTTGTGGTTTGCAGGGTTGGGATCCATGAGCATAAGTAATTCAATTGGCTCAAACACATTTGACATCCTGATTTGTTTGGGCTTACCTTGGCTGATTCGGGGCTCAATGGTGGTCAATGACGAAATTAATTACATCCAAATTAATTCCGGTGGTTTGGAATACTCAGCAATGATCCTGATGGTCTCTCTCGTGGCATTCTACTTACTGTTGGCGTGCAACAGATTCCTTCTAACTAAGAGAGTTGCATATATATTCTTGTCCATGTATGCTGCTTTTCTAATATTCGCATCGTTATTTGAGTTAAATGTTTTCTATCCTATTAATGCACCTACCTGTGAACTGTAAATTACTAAATACTTATTAAGAAATGCATATTAAAAGCCTGGATCAATGTGCAAATAAATGATGAAATAATTTTAATAATTTACTGCAAATTGCAACTATAATGTACAAAATATCTAACGAAGGATCACGCAAGTATTGATTAATCAAGTTAGATTTAATATAGATACATTGAGTGTCAAAGACAGTTTTAAGCGTTTGATAATAGCTTAAATGTGTTTATGAAATGTGTGAGGACACAATTAAATAAAACATAATAATATGTAAGTTTCTCACTGATTGTCCTTATTATTACTATTGCGTATTGCAACTACTATTTCCATGAGCCATGAGTCCATGAGTCATAAATAGTTTGCATAAAATGATAAACAGATAGTTACGACAGATTTCTAATTGCAATTAGGTGTAATAAAGACTTCGGTTTGGAATAAACACGCATCAATTTTTTTGCAACAGGAAAAATTACATCTAAAATATGTCGTGAACATTGCAACCAATGCAATAGTGGTAAGTGGTAGCTATTTAAATTCATGAAATTATGAGATGTCTCATAATTATTACGCTTGATGTACAATAAACCGAAACAATCGGGTGTAGAAAAATACCGGCTAGGGGTCTTTTTGGGGTGTTCCCCCTGAAAAGGGGGTAGGAGGTGGTGGGGATGGGTGAAATTTTGTCCAGGGAGTTGAT
>JABASH010004480.1:0-13931 GCA_019776445.1 Tomocerus maximus | reverse complement strand
ATATTCAATAAATAATCATTCGTAATCATTACAATACTTTTGTTTCATAACGATTTGGGTTCCAATACAATCATTTGATTCTGTGATTAGTGTTGCCTGGTTAGTATATGCATAATTTATAATATAGATGCTATGCTGCTACTGGCCTCTTTTCACTACAAATCTCTCTGTAAAGACCACAATACAGTGCAGCATAATACAAAGTACGCCGATTAACTAGTTTATTTATTTACAATTTTCAGTAATCAATCCGCAAAAAGTGCTGTGCGAAATAAAAACACATCACTGGTGGTAAGAGTACAGTGCAGATGATTTGCAATTCTAAATTCGGATTAGGATGGACAAAAAATCTTGTAAAGCTTGTTTTAATTCTTTTTCTCAGCATACCAATATATAGTTAGCATATGAGAATGAGACTCCGATCTTTTCATCTTTTCTTTCTGTATTAACGATTATAAGGTACCTACGTAATTGTATGTACTTATCGTTTAATGGTTTCCTTAAGAGAATCAAGAGTAGTTTTCCCATGTGATTGTAATTTTCTGAGTGGAACAATGTCCAATTACACATTTCATAACGTAATATTGATCGGACAAGAAGTATCATGGGAAATAATAAAGTTTACATTGGAAAATAAAATCTATGATAAAGTGGAATTCACAGATTCAATATAGCAAATATTAAGGAAAATGGTGCTATCACGAAAAATAGTTTTCATAAAAATAATGCCTAAAGCTATACCAGAATAGATAAGTATGTTCAAAGGTTAAGTTAACATTAATTTACCTAATAAATGAGAGTGCATCTCCAATGCTCGAATTGTAGTACCACGCCATTACCACGCACACAGCACACGTTAGATAGAATAGAATGCATTGCTTTTAGAGAAATTGCATAATAGCAACAAAGTGGACCTTGGCTTTGACTTCAATTAAATTAAATCTACAGATTCAACAAGAAAAGATAAGAAGAGTCGAGTATTTTCCAACCAATTTGAGTATTTTCAAAACAATTCGAATACTTATTTTGGAAACTACTTATTTGAGTATTTTCGTAATTTTTCGCGTATTTTCGGAACAATTACTCGAATAAAAATGTTCCTTCCTTATGAACCATAATTTTCTGGTCTTTTTTGGCAACGGGAGACGTATTTTTTCCAGTTAGCTATAAATTATTTCCAATGAACCTAAAAAATATTGATGCACATCTAAATCTTTAAAAAATAAGTTTGGGTAAATAATGAATGGAGAGCGTTACCGAACAGGAGCTAATTAATTTTATTAATCTCACGTATAGACAGTCTACAGATTGAAGGTGTATAATTATGTGTGTAGATTGTTTTATCTTGTAGTTTGTAGTATATTTCATCTAGTCTATATCCCACTTGCACTATATTTATGTAATGTTAGCAGTTGAACAAGTTGTAGTACTTACGTAATTTTATAGTTAGTTAGTTTAGTTAGTAGTTTCATTGTACGAGATCGGACTTTTATCATTTTTGGTACTTTTTTGAGTATTCGCAATCGGGGCTTTGAGTTACCTCACTAGGTACTGTAATTTACAGCCACTAAAACTGCTTTGCAACAATCAAACTTAACAACATTTTCACTCCTCATTCATCTTTGACAATTTTCCTTAACAATAAAGTATATCATACAACAATCAACTATTTCATCGTAACAGTATCTGTAGTAAAATCAGTTAAATGACAACTCATCAATTAGCGCATTCCATTTGAAACATTTTTATGCGTATCATTATTATGACTAATATGTTCAATAAATGATAATAATATCATTGCTCTAATTTCCACTAACAATGGCCAACAGTCAACATTGGTTCTTTATATTTCCCTATCGCTAATTGTAACACTTTAACAAATTATAAATTACAATAGTATACAATGTTCAGTTAGACATGTAACGAATTGATTAGTCCTACCCTACCACCTAAAAAACGTAACCGGTAATACAAATGACAACTTATAAAAACACTCAATAACTTTGTGAACAGGTTAGCAGGAAGTCTACGAATCCTACCTATCGACATCCGGGTAGAAATTTACTTCAAATTCTTGATCGATTGTGCTAACCATTTTCTTATGTGTGCCGTTGATAGTCGCGTAATACTTGCTATCACTGTATTCCATTTTATCCTCGTTCGTGTAGTAGTGAGCAGTGTGCCAGTTGAGCCGAAGTAGAATCCCTCCAGTTATCAGTATTACTATCAGGAATAACAGTCCAATTATCAGGAAAATACCCAACCGGGAGTCCTCCCCGAAAAATGATGAAGATTCTTCATCCTTACACCATTCCAAATCCGACTCCTCCAGACTAATCACCGTGTGCTGTCGGAGACGACGTGGGCTTTTGCAACGAAGACAGGCTGGAGCTGAAGTACCAAAAATTAAATTGAAAACCAAATTAAATACCTATATTGATTGTTCTTTTTCCGCATTCAAATCAGATCAGATCAGACATGTAAAAAGGTTGCATGTATATTTGGAAAAAACTTATTTCTTTTAGCAATTGCCAACATTAGGGCATCTGGACTCTGGACAAGAGGAGTGAAAATGAGTATATAGAAATTATTTATTCGTTAACATCCAAAATCTAATTTTAGGGTCTCATTTACGTGCATTACTAAGCATCCCTAGGGGCCTAGGCATATTTTCTCTTCCCGATGGAAATCAGTTTTTCGGGGAAAAGAAATTGTTGGTAAATGTAGTTATAATAATTGTGTTAAAATAAATTTAAAGACATTCAAGGAAAACTTAAAATTGTTAAAAGTTTCTGTAAAATGAAGACAAAGAAAGAAACGCACCTGTCGGTTGAATACAGGCCTTGTTGAAAAGCCCACTTGATTTGACAAAGCGCATCAATTGCGTAATATGGCAGAGGTCGCAGGAAAATGGGTTTCCTTCGATGCGCACCTCTCTAATGCTATTCATTCTGTCGAATTTGACCAGGACGTCGTTTTCGAATCCCTTGAACTCGTTGTAGCTCAAGTCGACGACTTGCAACTGGTAAAGACTGTTGTACTGTGATGCAAATGTATTATTCAATTTGTTGTGGCTGAGATTGAGATGAGTGAGATGGTGAAGATCTTCGAACAAATCCAAGGGCAGGTCTCGGTAGTTATTGTAAGCAATGTTCAGGTGTTTTAAATAGCGAATATTCTCCGTCAAAATTATCATCAGATTGTTCACTTTTAGTTTTGGGTTGTGCGACAAATCCAACTTTGTCAAATTTCCTTTGATGTCAATGAATATCATTTTGTTTAGTGTAGTCAACTCGTTGTATGATATATCCAATGTATTTACTGAACTATTCAGAAATGCATGTCCGTCAATCTCTCGGAGTTTATTATGACGCAAAGATAAATGCCTGACTTTAGTTGACGAAAATGAATCTTCTGTCAATGTTCGGAGTTTATTCCTGTCCAGATACAGTTCATCCAAACGTCGGAGGCTGCGGAATTCTTGTGGAGCAATAACAGAGAGCTGGTTTTCTGTCAAATCCAAAATCTGAAAAAATAGGGACAATAATATCCAAAACAAAATACTTAAAAGTTTCTGAGAAGAAACTGTTGAAAGTTGTTAGAATTTCTGAGAAAACTTTATATAACTGTAATAAAAATATACCCCGACAATTTTTATACCTTTAAATCTGGGAGAAGAGTGTAGAGCAAAGGATCAACTTTATAAATTCCACAGCTTCTACACCGAAATTCCTTTAGCCGCCATATATCTCGGAAAACGTCAGCGTTCAAGTCCTTCACATTATTGTAACTCAAGTGGAGTACTTCGAGCATGTGGAGATTGTAGAACATCCTCTCGACCAATTTGGTAATTTTATTTCGGGACAAGTCAAGAATTTTTAACTTGGTCAAGAATTTAAAACTTTCAGAGACAAAAGAATCAATTCTATTGTTTGAGAGCGAGAGTGAATTCAAGTTTGAAAGTCCTTGGAAGTTGGTGTCTGTTATGTGGTCGATTTTATTCTTCGTGATATTTAAAAGGTTCAAGGATGTCACTCCCCAAAAGTTTCCTACACCGAGATTCGGGATATTGCTATTCACCTAGATCAAACAAACCATTTTCATGATTATCTTTTATTTGGTAGCTACAAGCCTACAAAGCAAACATTACAAATCAAGTTTTCCTCAAAAATCAAACTTACAATGTGAATTTCTTCAATTTTTCTGAATTGGCGAAAAAATCTTCCGATAGTAAGATGATTATATCCAGAAGAAGGTACAATGCGAATGACTTCAATGTCCGGAGAAATTCTTGCTGTTGGAATATCTGTCATATCTGGATTATTGCAGTTAACTTCAAGCCTGCCTTTGTTATCCAATCCGCAATAACACTGTGGAACCGGGCACATTCCGTCGAAAACAGTTTTAGCTGCGGTGGTCGTGAAGAAGATAAATGTGAGTAGCAGCATTATGAGCGTCATTTTCTAAAATGTGAATTATTCGAAGATAAAATCTTTTTTATCTGTGTAAGTGTATATCAGCACATTGAAAAAATGTTTATATCTAGAATGGATTGTTTGGGTGAGATTTGGGAACGACCCAGCCTATAAGATTATCAATAATTGTAACATTAAGGTAGCTATTTAAGGTCAAAGATGATTTTTCAGACTAATTTCTCGCAGTCTAAAGGAAAAGTTTCCAATTTTTTTCTATAATAAGGCGGTCTAACCTACTTTTGATTTTTTACGATTTGCCGTACATTTCTAGACATAAAAGTTTCGGAGTTAAGATTCCGTGACTATTTTAACGTCGGGATTAAGGATGCTCGATTGAGTTGGTGGGTGAGTGAGAGTGGGTATTGGAAGTTGCGTGTTATTTTGGTTTCGTTTCTGTTGCGTGTAATTGGAGTGGAGCGATTAGATTTTAGGAGAGTCGTTCCAAAGACAGTTAGTAAACAGAGGAGAATAGCTAATGAGGAAATGCATGTGTACGTCAATGAATTGAATCTAGGTCTTCTCCAGCAAAAGAATCGATCGATAGGCACGGTCTCCTTTCGCATGCGTTCCCACACAAATCCATTCAGAATATTTGCCACTTTTATGCTACTACCAAACCGAAAACTATTTACGTCTCCGGCTAGGAGTGAACCTTTAATCATCATATTCCGAATCGCATGACAGGCTATGCAAATTTCCAATCCAACATAATATCCAGCCAGAACCAGCAATTACTGACTTTCCATGATTTTATTTAATGAGTGAGGAATGAGAGAATCAATACCAACAAATTTTTGCAAAGTCCATGGAACATGGAAAAGCATTATTGCAAACTGTACAGATTATACTGCAAGGAGAATAATTTGTGCGGGAGCGTATAAACATACTGCATGGATAGTTCAGCCGGAAAACTTTATTTTGAGTCCTATTTTTTATGTAATTTTGTCAACATTTAATTCTAGACGAAATGTTGATACAATTCATGGGAAAGGTTTGGGAAGTTGCAAAAGGAATCGCCAATTATTTCTACTTTGTCCTAGAGTCGGTTTTCTTCATTATTTTTTCGTCATTCTATTTACTGTGGCCAAGAAAAACCGAGGAATATTCCGTGATTGAAGATGAACAAATTTTTGACATACAACTTTTCTACGGCACACAAACTGGAATGGCAGAGGTAAAATACCATTTTATGGCAATTTTAAAAATATTTACTACTGCTTAGTCAGAATGTAAAAATTAGTAGTAATTTAATTTAACTGTTATGGGATTTTCTGATGATTGCAGAGTCTGTGTCGCCGATTGGCAAAAGATCTTAGCCTTATCAATATCCGACCAAAAACTGTTAACCTAAAATCAATCGAACCTGAATATTTACAAGATGTCAAGACTAAATGTATTTTTATTATGTCAACATACTCAGAAGGCGGACCTCCGGCAACCTGTTCTTGGTTCTACAAAGCACTCGATGATGTTGCCAATGATTTCAGAGTTTCTAAAGATTATAAATTCCCATTTTGTGTTTTTGGTTTGGGGAATTCTGTTTATGAAGACAATTTCTGCAAAGTATGATCGATTATATTCTTAAAATACTTGCACACCCGTACTAATGTTTGAAATAATTATTTTAAGACATCAGAAACATGGCGACTTGGTACCTATATAATACGGGTAGACCCGTAGACCGGATCGAAAGTTCTGTTTCGATTCCTGACTTCTAATAATGTTTTGAATTTTAAAACCACACATGTTGACTTAAAATGATTATTTGCAATTGTTAAAAATTATTTTCTAGTGATCATTAATTTTGTTTTTTTTTGCATGCTTTAGGCCCCAAGAGTTTTGGACGAAAATTTGGAAAAGTTAGGAGGTGAGCGGTTTTTGGAGCTGACGTTGGGCAATGAAAATCCATTAGACAGCAAGACTGGAAGCATTACTACAGATTTTAATTTGTGGAAAAGACGTCTTATAAAGATTCTTATGAATGAGAACGAGAAACCAACGGAGCTTGAAGAGAGTGACAGTGAAACCGAAAACAATGAAACCGATGAAGCTGGTAAAGAAAAGGAATCTGGAGGAATTATCGATTTAGAAGATATTGGCAACTTCATGAAAAAAGCAAAAGATGCTCAGAAAACTAAGTCGAGTGCCAAAGAAATGCTGACTGACGATTTGCGAAAATCATTAACGAAACAGGGCTACAAGCTGATTGGCTCTCATTCTGGAGTCAAATTGTGTCGATGGACGAAGGCTATGCTGCGGAACCGGGGAGGATGCTATAAACACACATTTTATGGAATAAATTCTCATCAGTGCATGGAAGCTACGCCGTCATTGGCATGTGCTAACAAATGCGTGTTCTGTTGGAGACATCACAGCAATCCTGTGGGGACTGAGTGGAAGTGGCTGATGGACGAAGCTGATTTCATTGTAGATAACGCCTTAGAAAAGCACTACAAAATGATTAATGAATTCAAAGGAGTTCCAGGAGTTGTGGAAGAAAGACTTCAGGAAGGAATGGCTGCTAAGCACTGTGCCTTAAGTTTAGTTGGCGAACCCATCATGTACCCAAAAATAAACGAAATCGTCCGCTTGCTTCACCTGAAGAAAATCTCTACTTTCCTTGTCACAAACGCACAATTTCCTGAAGCCATCAGGTTAACTCAGTTTACCTAATAAATTATTTTTAGCCTAATGATCATTAAAAATGCTTTCAAAAAATGTATTTTTGTATTACAGTTTTCATGATGAAAATTAATTTATGTAGAACCCTGAATCCAGTGACACAGTTATACGTAAGCGTGGACGCATCAACAAAAGATTCTTTAAAGAAAATAGACCGTCCTTTGTTCCGTGATTTTTGGGAGAGATTCTTGGAAAGCTTGGAAGCTTTGAGAGAGAAAGGACAGAGAACTGTTTATCGACTGACTTTAGTAAAATCCTGGAATGTTGAGGAGCTGGAAAACTATGCCAAATTAGTAGACATTGGGCGACCTGATTTTATTGAAATTAAGGTTTGAAATGTTTAAATACCTAATTATTATTTTTAATTTTTGTGCAATGAAATCGTAAATACATTTTTTGCATTGTATTTTAGGGGGTAACTTATTGTGGGACTTCAAAAGCAAGTCATTTGACAATGGAAAATGTTCCATGGCATGAAGAAGTCGTTGCTTTCAGTCTAAAACTGTGTTCTTACCTTAAAAATTATGACGTTGCTGCAGAACATGAGCATTCCAATTGCATACTTCTTGCAAAGACGGAGGTATAATTTGACAGAATCCTTTTTTAAATATTAAGTTTGCTATACGAATAATTTGTCTTTATTGATAAATCAATTCCTTTAAATAGTTCAAAATTGACGATGAGTGGCACACTTGGATTGATTACGACAAGTTTCATGAATTGGTAGCTTCCGGCGATAATTTCACAGCCAAAGTAAGTAAAATTCAATTTTTTATGCTTTATTCCTGTGGCAGAAATAAATTTCGAAATTTTGCGTAGGACTACATGGAAAAAACCCCAGGCTGGGCTGTTTATGGATCCCTAGAAAAAGGATTTGACCCTGGAGAAACTCGCTGGAACCGAAAATCTAACAAAGATGTGTCCGGTTGCTAAAAATTCGTTACCTGTACTTATTTAGTTGGCGTATAATTATCTTCACTAATACTATCCCAATAAAATGTTTTTTAATTTAAATGTGCACATGTGATGTCCAGATTCAAATAATTGAAATAAATAAAAAATATTGATAAAAACATTGAACAATTGAACATGAACAAAATCTCATCCAGAGACTAAGGAAAGAAATTAAGGCAGAATAACTCTCTCATGAAGTCAATAGTGAACCATAATTTTATTTTTGTTAATCTCCCGATTGAAACATTTTAATATGCAATTAATTAGCAGGCCTGGTTTCAAACAATATTTTTATTTATTACTCTGCGTGCATTGTCTTACTATTTAATACTCATGATTATTATTTTTAGTTGATTATACATAATTATATATTTAAATATGAAATGGAAGAGGATGACCATGAACTCGACCCCAGATACCCGGACATTGTAGAATTTTAACGAAACAATATATTTTATTTGAGCAATTGAACTAATTGGTTATAATCTTTATAGTAAACATTTGAGAAAATAGAATCTTTTCCCATGCAATTCACGGCCTCACAAGCAAACAATCCCAAAAAACAATTCTCTCCTATTTTTACAGCCACTTTCCTTCCCGGCTCCAAAACTTGCCCGTTTCGATACCAGACCAACTTCGGTAGCGGTGTTCCCATTACTTCGCATTGCAGAGACATTGTTCCATTGTCATACAGATTCCCATGCAACTCTTTTTTGAATGTTGGATTTTTATATGTTGAAGGCACTGAAAAATTAAAAGGTTTGATGAAAACAAACTCCCTAGCGCGGATGGGTAACAGCAAGATTCTTAATTTACTTTTTTAGAGCTCAGGAACAGGAAAATAGGAAATTACGAAGCAAATGGGATTTTAGTACAACCCGGGTGCGGGTTTAATTATTGCTTTAGGTAGTCTCAGATTTCAGACACTCAAAATCGTAAATAATAAATTATTATTATTATTTACATTGGTACAAATAGCATATTGATACGTCGAAGTCCAATATTTCCAAATTATATAAAGTTTTATTGATTCCTCAAATTAGTTCTTATTAAATTAAATTATACAAAAATACGCATTTTCGTAATTTAAGTTGTAATTAGATTTCCATTATTTTATTCATAACAGATGAACTGAGCAGGTATTAAAATGTTTAGCTTAACCCACCTGTGACATGCAGGATTGCAGAAGAGGAAATGGTGTAGCCGCTGCGAGGATTGCTTACAAGGCATGTCCATTTGCCTCCATCTTTTAGTGACACTTCCGGAATATTCAATTCAATCAAATCTCCTTTCTTTGTACTTTCATGTTGCGATATTTCCTTTTCGTCATGAATCCATGTTATCTATTTAGCAAAGCAATCAAAAATTGAATACAGGCCCGTTAATTATTTTTTGGAAAAATTGATGAATTATTGTAATTCAGCCATCCTATTCCTATTATTCCAACTTGGCCAATAATACTTATATTTATTTGGTTTATAATTTGGCCGTTGGGTAAAACTATTTTGTCCAGCCACTGGGCCATTTTATCCACTAAATCCATTTATCCGTTTCAGGCACAAGCCTTGATTAACAAAAATAATATGCTGTCCTAGACTGCCCTTGAAATGACAATATGGCATTTGGTATAGGTAGTAATTGGAACGTTTAATAGCAAAGCAGTGCGTAGTTTTAAAGTATAATTTAAAATTGCAACTAATTTCGTCTACATGATAAAAATAAAGTGATAATCCCGAAATTATATGCAAACACAAAAGGCAGAAAAGGGCGTGAATTTGGCATAATTTAAATCAAATGTGTCAATGTCAACTACATGGAATATTTTAAGGCTGTGGCGGAATATTTTCTAGTTGACTATGCATATTGATCTTTGAACCTTCTCTAGATTTTCTAATAATATAAATAAGATTGCGACCTTGAACAGATGTAACGTTTCTCCACTAAAACATAAATTCTAAAAATAGACTGTCTGCGAAAATAAAATAAATGAGTAAACAAATGTTATCGTGGGTAGAGTAATGAGATGGAACGTGTATTTAGGTATTAAGGTGCTCAAATGTATGAAAACGGAGGACCATGACTATGACCTTGCAATGTTTGTGTTTTCATTTAATGGACAATTTATTTTTAACAACAACTGCTCTGAAAATCGAAGCTAAGAATGTTTCACTCGCACAAAATTTACAGAAGGTCTAAAAGGGAAACTAGTGAACAATGGTACCTGATTTGAAGGGTCTTCTTTGATGGTCAAGGATAGTTTGGCAAACTGACCGACAGTGACGTTAACATCTCTGAGCGGCCGAGTTATTTCCGGAGCCTCGCTCATACTGAACTGCAGAAGAAACTAAAACTAATGTCGAGTGAATGGTTTGGCTTGGTTAACATGAACCAGTAAAAGAAAGAGTGCATTTGTGGTGTATTGGGTCGGTGAGTGTGTGTCTATTTTTAGGTAACCCAGTTGGCAAGAGCACTAATTAGAATTGACCTTTCTTCTCCGATAGACTCTTTCTTTATTCATTCATTAGATATAGATGTACATCAGTATGCAATACTCTTATGTAGTAGCACAAAATATTTTTGGTAACAAAACAAACACCGCCAAAGGAGCTATCAAGAGATTTCATTCAGAACCCATTCCAAGTGGCCACCCGGGTTCGAAACTCGACCGATTGGTAAATCTTCGCCCGATCGCACTTTCTGTTGTAAACAAAGCATTATTTAATAAGGATACTGCAGAAACCATAAAACTACTTTTATTAATACTTGTCTAATTAGTAAATTCCTGACCTTGAGGATATCCCATTTAGCTTGTCCAACGCCAACGACAAAAATGCTAGCGGCCTTGTTGATGAAGGGGAATGTTAATGTGATCCTCTCTGGAGGAGGCTTCGGAGAGTCGGGAATGAACGTTGTCCAGCGGTCGGTAACTTCCAGAGCCGGGTGTCCAGGAAATAGAGAGCACGTGTGTCCATCAGGTCCCACTCCTAAGATTAAGCAATCGGCCATTCCATAAGAAGGTGACGATTCAGGCAAATCCGTCCAGTAAGATTTTAAATTTTCTTCGTATTGAGTTGCAGCTGACGCACCTAAGACAATTGAAAACAATGCAATCGCCATTTGAGTTTCTTTTCTGTGTTCCTTCGTACAAAATGTTGGATTCTCTTTACCTTCCTTAGAGATATCGGCTAGGAGGAATTGGACACCGGGTATTTTGTCAAGGAGCAATTTCTTGTAACTGCCATAAGTACTTTCAGGATCATCTTCCTTCACTAACCGTTCGTCACATAAGAAAATTCTCCAGCGACTCCAGTCTGTGCTGATTTTCGGGAGACCTTCGCTTAGGTAATTTATCACAGAACCGCCTGTAATAAATAAAATCAGCTGTTGGATAAGTAAATCAAAAACTGTTTTTCTAAAGAATGATAATCATATGTTGGGAGTTCACGAACCACTGACACCGATTAGGAATTTTCCTCTGGAGGAAATGGCTTCGTTGGCAATGTCTTGTACCTTTTCACAAAGGTAGTTGACAAATTGCTCTCCTTCCGGTAGTGATGTGACCAAGAAAGACATTCTTGTCAAGTGAGTTGATTCAGGCAGGCGGAGAGCTTTTCTGTGTGTGCACGACTTGCGGTGGGTGAATAATACAGACAGGCACCAGATTGTTCACCTTTCGAAATGCTCCAACGCTTAATGCTTAATGCTCTGGTGCACTTAAGTTAACTTCGAGGTCATCGGGGGTGAACATTCAATTCGCCTTTTACTGTCTTGCAACAACGTCTTAGATGGTCTTCGTCTTCATTTATTTTTTATAAAACTTGCCAAACAACTTCAATCAGCTACCACTTGACTGGTCCAAATAAATCCTGCTATTTCGCGCCAGCGACCATTTAAAAAATTCTCTTTTTTCATGAAAATTGTTTTGTTTATCCAAAACAAAATTTACTCCCCTAAAATCAAAAAGTTTTCAATTTTTGAAAAATTATTCTTATGTTAATTTTATATTTTACATTTTAAATATTTCATGCCTTCCCTTCATGCACCTTTGATTATTCTGTCCGCAATAGTCCGCATAATTAAGTTAAATTTAAAATCATGAAAACCATTAAAACGCAAATTTCGGTTTGGAGCCAAAATGTTATAAAATATAAAATATTTACATTTTAATTAAAAATTTTACTAAAATATTTTGATGACTCATCTGGTTTCTAGCATTAAAATTGATGATAATGATCATTAAAATAATTGAATCAACGGAATTGTTTGTAGCCATAATTGGTAACATACAATTTAATGTTCATTTTATTTTTATCTTCGAGTTTTCTCAAACTTTTTACAAGAAAGATTTCCGTATTATTTTGCTGCTTTCTGTTTATTTACTTTGAAAGACGAAGGTTGGGTCAACAGGAACTGAAAGGTTATTTCTAAGTAAATATAATTTTTCTATGACGTCTTTAAAGATTAAATAAATAAATAAATAAGGAAAAAATTATAATTTATTTTGTGGAGAGCGAGAAGTAAATGTTATCTCTACAAGTGAATGTAAATATATTTTCTGTTCAAGTGTTACCAAGAATTTCATCGAACTAATCTGTCATCGCATTTATGCGGTAAAATAAATCCTCAAGTAAATATCCTCTGTAGATAACCTAAACTAAACTTATAAATCGTAATCATATTATACCAGCCCAAAGCAAATATTATTATTTAGCATTGGCTTTCCATAAAATATTAATAAATATTTGTTAGCATGATTTTGGTATGTCCCAACATACTGCACAATATAAATATGCATATTTAAATATTAGATAGGGGAAATGAGGAGGAAGTTCTTCGTGGTTGGTGAATGTTCCCGCAGAAATTATGGGACATTGTGATGTTATTGTGCATGAATACAGTAACCAAAGATTTTCTTTTGTGGACAGGGATTTGCCGGAGGGAGAAGGAGTCTGAAGTTAATTCTGAAAAATCATTACAAAAATCGATATTGGTTTGGCAGTAGATGTCTCTCGGATTAGGTGGGTGCATAAAGCGGAACTGGAGAAGAAGACACGTCGTCGTCTTCTTCCAGTCGAGGAAGCCCCGTCTTGATGGCAGAAGAGAGGCAGCCGACAGTTCCATCGATAGAAAATCTCTGTCTGTGGAGAGATGGAACAGGATCCAGCCAGAGACGGGCGATGTAACGAGCAACTCCGTCCAACAATTCCAAGTCAACACCAACTGGGACTTTTCTCTTAAGCTATGACTGAGCCTCGTCCCATCCCTACTTCCTCCATCGTCACTCACCAGGGTTTCCCCTCCATCCATATTTACATCCACCAACTAAATCATTTTAGTAAAACATTATACAGCGGTCGAAACATTATTTCCATCAACTAAGGATTAATATTTAGGAAATACTAATTATACATCATGATTCGGATGTGATCGTAGATTAGGAAACACCGCATAGCCGATCTTTCTTAATGATGTTCCTAATTATGTCCTACATTCAGTAATTCTTATAACGATTTTTCGAATCTTTCCTAATTATGTCCTAATTCCTGATATTTCCTAATCTTTCCTAATTATGTCCTAATTCCTGATATTTCCTAATCTTTCCTAATTATGTTCTAACTCCTGATTTTACGAATCTTTCCTTCTGTCCTAATTCCTGATTTTCCGGATCTTTCCTAATTATGTTCTAATTCCTGATTTTCCGAATCTTTCCTAATTATGTTCTAATTCCTGATTTTCCGAATCTTTCCTAATTATGTTCTAATTCCTGATTTTCCCAATCTTTCATAATTATGTTCTAATTCCTGATTTTCCGAATCTTCT
>JABASH010004479.1:0-13932 GCA_019776445.1 Tomocerus maximus | reverse complement strand
CTATCTGTCGTAAAAAATTTGTAAACTTGTACCCCCAACTATGCATTTATGTGGATCAATAAAGTGATATTGGCAGTCCAAGGACCCCCCAAAAGGAGGAAACTGCCAATTATCAATAATTAATTAATGCTAATGTACAGTTTTAATTTAGACAGGTTGTGAAGTAACTTGGTCAACCTCTGTCAAACTACGCCAATGGTCAATGTCTGTACCCAAGAAGTGTCTTTGTAGGTATTCTTTGTTATATGGTATTGAGAATTATAAGCCAATTGTACATGGAGAAAGTATGTGGCTGACTGCAGTTTTACATTGGTATTCGCTCCTTGATGCCCACAGAAGATCGTGTAATGTTATTTGTAGCCTTCGAGCAAATGCATCGATAAAGTAGAGCGCCCTGCCTCTTAAGCCTTATACTTTCTCTCTCTCTCTCTCTGACATTAGCACTTTCGTCTCGAATGAGTTTTGGGTAAGGATCTACTCTGTTTGGATTGGAGTGTACCTACTCGCGTTTACGCTGCCTTTTAGCCAGCAACCGAGCTTCATCATCAAAGGCCGGCTCAATGTATAAAACAACTTTCGTCTTTATGATAACAGCCATTTAAAGCGTTAAGGAGGCTTTAGTAAGTTGTTGGCAATAGCAGAATAGCTTCTGTAGTTTCTCTATTAATGCCACCGAAAGTGGGTAAACAAAATAATATTTAATTCTCCTACATAAATGAGAATCTCCTTGTCCTTATGTGCTACTGATAAATAAATTAACACTACTGCCACTTTGCTCTTCAATGGCTCTTTCTCACCTACTTACTCTTTAATACGTTGAATACTAGCGTAACATTTTCAGTTACACAAATGTACGATTATGAACACTATATTACGTGAATTAATTATTTTTTCATATTTTATGCTAATCCTTATACCATAGATACATTAGTTACATACTGCTTATGGTGTATATTCTATGTCAGAATTGTGCAACAACAATACAGAAGTAGAAGAGCAATATAAGAGTTTAAGTGCCAAAAGAATGAAAGTAAATAATCTTCATTGAGTAATTGTAATTTGGCAGTAATAATTCTGATAAGTGTTTGGTGCTGACACACAAAGACTCATTTAAAGATGAAAGAAAGCCTCTGAAAGCAACAAATTGTCATGTAAATTCACTGGAATAGAAATTATTCTTAGTTTGAGGTCTTTTTGGCACGTTTTTGCACGCATCAGCTATATGCAAATCATACTTCTTCCCATTAACACCCCAGTGTTTTGTATATTTCAGTGTGCTCATAATTTCTCTCCAAGGAACGATAATTTCTCTTCTTGTTAAAATGAATTGAATTAGGTCCTGACTACTTACCCTCAGCCTAACTTATTGTGGACTGTTAATTTGCAAAGTTTACTTTACTGATAACGTGATAACCATAAAATTACGTGTGTTTGCACCACATATAGTTTTTCTTTGACTGGATCTAAGTGTCATGTATCGCGTATTATTAATGCACTCTTTTCATTCCCTAAACATCCTCAGTTTCGTGGTAGCAAAGAAATTCTTTGCATAGCATTAAGATATTCTGCTGTGGTTTATTACAAGATGCAAATCTGAGGACATAAGAAAGGCATTAGCCTGGCATGTCGAAAACTTTTCGGAAATTCTTTTGCTTATTGCCAACCTATTTGTATTCAGATCAGATTGTTAATTCTTAAGCAGCAGAGTTCTATTCTAAGCGTACAGCCCTACAATATGGCTTCTAGAATAGAGAGTGAGTGTAGAGAAGGCATTTCGACATACCTAGATGTGCTTATATTGTATCTGCCTGTTTGAGAAGCACAAGGTCATTAGTAAACTTTAGAGTCTGATTAAAGAACGTGTATTAATTTACATGCCATAAAATTTCCACCGCATTATGACATAATTTGCCCATGCGCCTCATTCCAAATCAACTCTGTTCAGTTAGCAATAATCTCTGTTGATAAAATAACCATATCTTCCTATATATCTACATAGTAGAGCAACTTTAGATTTCTCCGTGTCCGAAAACTTTCTCCACGATCAGATTTTTATAGTGTGCTCGGGCTTCCCATTTGCATTTCCATTCTATTTTATGACCGGGATCACCGTGACCTTATTTTATTAGTTTTACGATGACAAACTCAGCTCGATATCCGTTCAAGGATATATAATATGCAAAATAAGTAAAACCTTGTCATCCATTAACCAAATTAGCTAAGGCTTGTTCTCCTTAATTATTTGCTATTTATGTAACTGTCTTAACTCTGTGTGCTAAACAAGCATATACATGAGAGTAAATATAGAATTGCACTATGTAGACTTAAAACTTGAAAAGCACATGCTGACACATTCCCGGAAATCTCAATATAGAATTACATTCTTCTGGTTGGTGTGAGACAAAGACCCGAGAGGAATAAGAAGGACAAACTTTCTCCAAGGTACATCTAGCAGCGAATGTGGCACAAACTTAGAAAAATGTTCCTACACGGAGCAGAAGATGGCCTATGCACGGTGAAAGCAGAAAGAAAGTTAGTTTCATACCAGGGCTCGAGTGGAGTTTTTATTAATAAAAATGGTAAGTTGAGACTGTGGGACATACTTTCCAATATAGTTTGTGATTTCTCATTGAACTCCTCGATTCCAAATGCACTTTGATATGAATTTAATTACGATCTACTGTTTAAAGAGAGGTAACTTTAATTTATTACGCTTTTCATATTGTCAAATGTAGAAATCAATATCTAAGACGCGGCATAAAGTAGGAAATGTTATTGGAGAGAGTCGTGACTATTGGATTGGAGATATTTTTAAAAAGAAATTAATGCAGAGTGATGTAATATCAATTAACTGAGAGTAGAGAGATCGAGTAGAGAAGAGGTGTAGTCAGTCAGTCGTATTGATAGTGTGATCGTATGCAGTTAGCATGTTAGTAATATTATGTAGAATGAATTATTTCTACTCCCGATGGACTTTCTTAATCTTAGTAGGTCACACAATGTCAATTTGTCTTCCTTAGAACAGCAGAATAATACATTGGAAGGAGCACCACATTTTAGACGAATTTTGGAGTAAATGGCTTTGGGTACTCCGTCTATTTGGCCGTGGGAAATGTAAAGCCCAGGGGGGACACTTCACTTAATGCTCCTCTTTTTCAACTTCCACATTTTCCTTCGCCTGCCTGGACCTCATAAAGAGAAACAGTTTCCACCAAACGCCACCACATAAATTACACTCTTCACCCTCCACTTAATGGACAACAGTTAAACCATCTTCCTCTCATCTCATGCCGCGCTAATTCCCCCATTTAATTTCTATTTATTTTCACAACAGTTGCTAACTACAATGAAATATTAAACGGCTAATCTGCTACTCTCCTTGTGCAAAATAGTAATAAAATTATTATACATTTATTTAGTTTAGCTTCGACAAATTATGTATTACATAGTATTCCTTGTTATTCTGATGAATAATCCATTTGTTACTTCTCTTTAAATAATTTGCATATTTAATTCAGAAAATTGCAGGTCTTTGAAACTTTGAACCCTGAATTTCCGGGTCACCCGGAAATAGAAAACAAACTTTTATGCATGATGATTAAATTCATATAATAGTACCATCGGGGTAAATCAGTTAGAAATTCCATAAACTTTGTCATGGGCTCCGTGTGCGATGTTAGCCAAAGCATGAATAATTCCTTATCTCAGCATTTAGTAGATAGAAACAAAGGAAAGTCAGTTCCGTAGTCATGTTTTTAAACAGTGGCCAAAGCTTAACCTCTCCCTTCCAATACTCCTTCTCATCATTGTTTAATTCGTTATCTTTTGAAAGTTGGGCTTCTCAACCTCCTCATTCATAATTGAAAGAATACAGAATTTGTGGATAGGATTAAACATCAAAGTACAAAGCCCTGAGTCGCCACGACATTAGATAGTCTACATATTAGGTCTATACCTATACATACTGCTACATACTGCATGAGGGGTAGCGACTACTCATAAATACTATAATATTTGCAATATTTGCATTGTATTACGTCAGACTTCATATGTGGAGACAGAAAATCAGAGAAATATGTTTTTCTAGTAATTTTTTAACCATAGAAATCCATATACATATTATACTTAGAACTTACTTAGAACTTACTAACTTAGAGCTGATTCAATTACTAGACCCAAACATTATCAACATATGATATCCATTAACATGAAAACTCACTTTACCTACAGACATTAACATCGGGTCTACTATCAACCATAAATAAAGTTAACTACATTCTGTTTCCAATTTAAAATGCTTAGCATTTCATTTTTGAGTAGCTGAATTAATGTATTTAAAGAAGCTAGGGAACCAACAATGGTCAGTTATCGGCAAAAAAATACGTAAACTATTACTTATACTAAGAGGTAAGTCATTAATAAAAATGATAAAAATAGAGAATAAAGTAAGTCCTAATATACTGCCTTAAGGAAGTCCTAAAGTAATATAACTAATTATATATAATATATTATGATAATGTCAGGAATACGTCACATTCCATGTTCCGTATTCCTCCGCGTATGCTAATTCACAATTAGCATAATGCATGGAATACTGTTGGAGACTTATCTCAAGACAAAGAGATAAGTCTACCTACATAAACAATCCTGGACTTGACTTCCAACTGTCAACAGCTTACTGGAACCTACACACACAATCACAACGAGTGATTGATCTTTTCTTTGTTCCAGTATTTTTGGACTTTTCAGTCCGTATTTTCAATTAGTTTTTGTGAAATAAATCACATTTTTCATACCTACTATTTAATTGTACCTTCATACATTCATTTATTTATTACCTACCTACATATCTTAGTTTTAGTTAGTAATTAGTTAGTTAGCTAGTGACACTGCAACTTCCCGTAATAGCTATTCGGAGAATAGTTACACAGGAAAACTTAAGTGCCCGAGAATAATATCCACCAATACCATACCAATCTAGTTTTTTGAAAGTAATTACTCACAGACAGTATCCAAAGCTTCCATCAAATCCAATGATAACAGTAATCAGATATAACATAACACTATGCACATATACTAGGCCAGATATTGGATCACATGACTGGAATTGTTTATATATTCTGTATTGTCCAAAACAGAGGCAAACTACAAACAGTGTTGAATGATTCCTTGTGACCCCCCGGCATTATACGGAACTAGGGGTACGTACCCTATTGCTATTATTACCTGTGGCGAACGTTAAAGCACCCAAAAACTACAGCAGTTCATTTTTGAACATTCGGCCATTCTGTAAATACATAAAGCATTTTTAAAGCAGTATTTATTGTTTGGGCATGTAGAAGCTCACTTTTATCATTCAATACTTTCAATAAATAGTACCAATTGTCAAAATCATGTCAAAATAGTTTTCCTTTAATGTTAAAGTTGGCTGCTTGATACATCATACATGACCTCTGTACGAAATCATTAAAGTGCAGGGAATAAGATAATAAATATAATTATCACCAACTAGGGCATCCAGTCCCGGGATTTCAGTATCGGGAAATCCCGGGAGTACCGGAACCGGAACCGTCGGTACTTCACCCTCAGTACCGGTACCAGTACCGAAAATTAAAGTATTTTTGCGACGTGATTCTATGCTAAATTGCAATATAAATAAGGGAGATTTCCTTGGGAAATAATTTATGAAAATGAATCAATGCATTTTATATCATTTTTCCCTATATAGAAACAGTTTAACTGCCATTGCTCCTATGATAAAAAGATTCGGCCCAATAATCAAGGGTTGAATATTGAATACATCGATTAAATAAGTAAATCGTCATTAACATGATTCTGAAGTTAAATAAAATACTAGTAAAAATATAGGGCTTTAACTGAGAAGTAAGTATCCACTCAAAGGACCTGTAGAACTCCACAGTGTTTCATCTGCAATGAAAATCGAACTAAATGTTAAGTGGAGTTACATCAGATAGCAATTAAATAAAATTACCGACAGTAAATTAGAATTGTGAAGTGAATACATAGTATACAATAAAATACAATGTAGGTTGAATTCAGACTAACGGACCATCTATTTGTTATTTGCGATCATACTTTAAACTTTCGAACTAATCCCAGAGATTTAGTGGAGCAACAATGGTTTTATTGGTTTTCTGATAAATTAACGGTATTTTTAGTTTACGAAAATACACAATTTAAAAAAATTAGCATGTTTAAAATGGGAATTGTGGGAATATAAAGTGTAGAATATATTTCGGTACTGGAACCGGTACTAGTACCGGTGCTAGTACCGAAAGTACCGAGAACCGGTATTGCCGTTTTCGGTCGGTACTGGATGCCCTATCACCAACACTATCACTTTGTGCTATCTGTACTATTTTACTCTAAAAACTCTTCTTACTGTTCCGTTTGATTGTGTTCTATGGCTATAGACGGCATGCAGATCGAAAACCATTGGAACCATTTTAGGGAAAATTCTACAGAACCAGTCGGGGTATGGTATGGCATACATATCTTCATACCACAAAGAACAAACGTTTGTCCATTTCATATATTTCACATATAGTTCTCCCACTCCAAGAAATTCGAAAAAGGTAAATGAATGGGATGGGGGCCACAACTGATTTCGACAATATAATATGGTGACACATCTTTAAAAACACGTTTTGTATCCTGCTAAGAACGGGGGTGAGTTATCAATGTTTTGCGCATCGTAAAACTTGTTCTTACCTCAAGAGCTCACGCACAAGCACAGCACAAATAATTCCGGAAAGGCTATCTTGAAAATAATGGATTTTAATTATGTATCAGTTTCTTCATTGGTCTGAGGTTTGCTCCCTTAATATAGCCATAGTAGAGACATCAGAGAATAGAAAGCCAATTCCAGCACTGAGTACTCTAGACGAAACAATGGACTTCCTTGCAATTAATTTATACAGAAGAAAAGGCAGACAGTATATCCTATCGTAAGTATAACATGAGTTACATGAGTGAGTAAGGAGTAGGTAGCTATTGTACTATTGCTGCAGTAAGTAGAATGCGTAGGTGTAGTTGTGTATGTGCATGAAAGTGGGGGAAATGTGTACTTTTGATACATTTTTACCTAGTTTTTCCTGTAAGTTTAAGGAAACATATGGACTCCCTCCGAGACGAGATATGAACTTGCACAAAACAAGCGCTGCCATAATAAAAGTGAAAACAAACATTAAATAAAGCCACACGCATTTGTGCACACTTATACGCAGCTAGTAAGTGATAATTTGAAAACTTCTAGAGCACACTTGGATCCTATCCTACACATCACTGCACACATTATCAACCAGAAGGATGTGAGTTTAGAACTTGTAGGACACGCTCGGCATACAGACCAGCCTGCCATACTTAGCAGGAGTGCAACTTTCTTCCCTTTGTCTGCTTAAATCTTGTATTGTTTCCCTAACACTTGGGCTATAAAAAGACACCGTTGCATACGATGCCTACTCAATGTTGGTATTGGCATGCAATCTTTAAGTATGATTTGTGCGAAATACGAATCGTGGCTTAGATGAACCTATTGAGACATTCGATGTCCAGTCTCTTTAATCCAAACTTGTTCATGTCCCCAATTCCTTTAAATCGAATATCGTTCATTTACTTGCATTTATAATAACTAATATATAATATCATGTAATAAATACCCAGCACGACATTGTATGGCCTACAGTTATAATATGGGCATTCGGAGATACTGGAAATTGTGCAAATTCTAAATGATAAGGCTGACAATGACTCATGGATGTAAGAATTCGGAAGATGGGTTTACGCGATTTGATACGTAAGCTAAATGCAATATTATTTTTAAAAATTCCCATTTATTGCAAATACATATTTTCTGCCGAAAGCTGTATCACTGCATGTATCAGCATAAGAAAAGCAGATGGACGTCGCTAGTTTCGCAACAAGATTTGCACCAAGAAACCCATAGTAAATAGCTAAAAGCGATAGGTGAACAATTTGAAATGTAAGTTTTAAGTGTACCGGTTGTAGTAATTATTATACAACATTATGTCGTGAGTAAATCATTTTTTAATAGAAGAAAATAGTCTCTGAGATCGTTATATGCAGTAAAGGCATTTTTAACGATGCAGGCAAAAATAGATTATCAAAAAATCTTAATTGAGAAACAACCGGATTCTGTTTCAGTATCGCACACTGAGGTTCTTTATGATGAATAGAATGATAGAATCAGACAGAGTGACTTGGCTGCTTTCAATTCCAAGAAGTATTGCATTTTGAGACCAAGTCTCGACGATTTGTGAAGTAATTAAAACCCTTCGGCTACGCAGTACTAAAGTACAATCTTAATGGCTTAGTTTCACATTCAAGGATAAGTAATCTTTGATTCCCTCCGCATAGGCCTTAGATTGTGCCAAACACTCTTAACTCCTACTTCCTCACGAAATCTACATAATGTGATTAAATATTGCCTGTAGCCATTGGATAATTATATGATCTAAATGTAGGGATCTGGGTTGGGTACTCGTCTTACGCAGTTAACAAGCGTCTTAGTCATAATTGCAAGGAAATTATTTATAGAAGTGTTAACGAGTGCTAATGCACTTTGTAACTTCAGCCTTTCTTCATTTCTAATCGCCAGATCCGCTCGTATTTCATAATGTAACAGTTCTATTTTTATTTAATGGGGAAAAGGAACGCCCTCGCCGCATAAATAAGTGTGTACACATGGAGAACATGTTGGTCCATCCGTTGTGTCGTTAGAAAGAGTACTTTAATTTAATTTAGAACAAAACTGGTGCGTTAATGCAGAGGATTTATGTCGAGTTCCAACAACAAGGTATCTTTATGCTCCCAAAATATGTTGCTCTGCTTCCTCCATTTTTCAATAATGATGAGCAAGGATAAGGAACAGATTTCGCATTTTTCTACTCTAGTAAAAAATTCAGTCTGCAGAAATTTCCTATTGAAAAGTAATTTGATATTCGTGAATGTAAATAGTTGATTCTAGTTCGGAAGGAGGAGATTGTGGAGACAGGGAATGTGAGACAGGAGCCGGGGAGGAGATGAAAAGAAGAGTCTTAAAATATTCAGAAGAATCTTAAGTGCCGACACAACCACCAAAGAAATTTTTAATAAGAACATATTCCGTGATTTTTAGTTAGCATGAGATTTGCATAGAGGAAGAGAGCAGACATTAGCATACGAATGCGAACTAAGCTACTCCGCAATTGTTGAGAGTGGGGAAGTGGCAGTAAGTCTGGTCGGACTGTGAAAATTCGGAGAAAGAAGCCTCCACGTCATCCTCGGAGCAAAAGAAATAAGGCAGCCCATGCACTCGTCCGACAGAGTCCACAGGAAAGGGAAAAATTCGTGGAGTAAGAGAGTGTGGTGCTATGTAAAATTAAAAGCCCCAGCCCAACTGTTCCTCAGGAGCACTAAACTCGAAAGTTTAATTACCTCCTGAGTCTCATGTAGTTAGTTAGTTGGTTCGTTAGTAGCAGTGGGATCTGTGTGGGCTGGTGGATGGATGTTCAAGAAATAGCGTCTGCTTCCTCAATCCAAGAATACGGACTTGTTTTCCTGACACAACTCCTTAGCCACTCCAGTCCATGCTCCTCCATCTCGTCCAATCCAGACTCTCCTGCTAGATCTCTCCACTAAATAACTACTACACACAGCTTGAGTGTGAAAAGAATAATTTCTCTGTATAAGTAGCCATGCAAGGAGTTCTATACGTAAACAGTAGTGCTAGGCATACTAAGTATACACTGGATCATACTATAATATGGATAAAGTCTCGGCGAGTTAAGTCAGAGTTGGCGGAAGTGGAGAAAGAGGCGACTCTTTATAAAATTAGACGTGATGGGAAGGAGAGGAAATATTCCAAAGTGCAAAGTTTCATTCGGTTTCCCTTCTTTATCATATGGAAAATGGAAGTGAAGTCAAATGAAGCAAACTAACCAGACCGGAGCATTTGTATCTCTAAGGACTCAATTCAGCTCCAGTTACTTATTAAGCAGCAGGACCAACCGTCCTCTCTTCTCTAACCTCTAAAAGGGGTCACTAAAGTTTACAGCGTCTTCCTCTCTGGAATACAAATTACGGATCTCAATGCATAACTAATACAGTTCGCGAAAAAGTGTTATTTTCACAATTGCACTCACTTAGGCAGCTATCGCATCTCATCGCGGGGAATTGTTCTCTCACTAGGAGTAAATGCAAAGACCATTACAGAAAATGTTATGATAGATGCTGAAAGTAAACATTGAGCCAAATAGTTTTATTACACCAGACAGAAAGAACAGCTTTTAGCAGTTGCTTTGCATGTTCACGCGTTTTTATTTCCTCGTAAATAGGACTACATATAAAAGTACTAATCTCTAAATGCTTGCTCTGCAGACAGACAAAGATTGACTGCTTGCCACTACATGCAAATATGCAATGTCCATACCATACGGCTTTTAATTCTGCTTCCACTACTCGCTCCAACTCAACTGACTTGGTGCAATGCTCTCAGGGCTGCAGCCACCAAACATTTCAGAGGGGCCCAACGTTTTGACCGATAATTAGGATTAGTACTACTTAAATCATAATTGCAAGGAAATGTTGGCTGACTTTTCTAACATTTGGAAGGAGGTTCTCGAGTCCCATTTTTGCCACCCTTCCCTGGCTACTCTCCTTCGCCGTGCTATTCGTAGTAGTAGAGCTAAACTTAATTTGAGTTGAAGTTGAGTGTGTAGATGGTGAATGGGCAGAGAAGTAAGTAGCAATTAACGTGCAATTTCTAAATGACTGTAATCTTATTTTTAATGTCACTCTTGTTTTATCACATAAAATTTTTAGCTAGGCAAATAACAAACTTAACTTAATAAAGCCAAGGAAAACTACCTTCCTACTTAGAGTAACGGGGAATTGCATTAAAACGGGGCAGAGCATGCACTCGAATTCATCGGAATTCCTTTGGACATGGAAGTTGTTTGCTCTGTCAAATGACTGTTATTTCATTCCAGATAATTAATGCGATACTCTCGTTTGACGTCCGTTCTGTTTGGCTGTACGGAGACGTGTATGCTGATAAGCACACGGAGAACGTTTGACACTGAGAGCAGCACATCTAGTAACTCAGATGATAATAATATCACAAAGGATAAAGACAAATCGTGTAAATGACACAAACGTGCAAGACTTTTTGTAAGTAATTTTGTTAGCAAGTTAATAGTACGGATTCAAGTCAAACAAGCGCCCAGTCATTCAAAGTGAACTGTAAAAGTTTCCATTTCGTTACATGAACAAACTGGATTGTTAGCAGCACTAACTTACATTTTTTCTAAGGGAGCTTTGAAGAAGTAAAAAGATTTGTTTGGCACTGCTACATGATACTCAGTTGAGTAGGTACGTCTATTTGCTATAAATATAGGGTGCATAGTTGTGAAATGAAATGCGTGATGATGTGAGTGGAACACGAGAGTGTGCAACTACATTATTAAGTGCAATGCAGGATATACATGGTGCTTATAGAGTAGAGCAGAGTTCAATAACGGTGTACAATGTATTTTTATACAATACGTGCTTTTGGCTAAAATATATACAATGTGTTATGCAATAAAGAGAAGAAAGAGGGACGGAAATCACAAAATCGATTCGATCTCACTCTGTAGGAAGAAGGTAACTACCGTATCTGTAGTAATCCAGTGTAATGTGTATCCAAGCCAAGCCAATACCTTTATGGCCATCTAATCTAAATAGTGCCTAGCTTGTATTACTACTTGTGGCACTGCACTAGTAGCTATTCCAAATACATTTTTGTATACTTATACTACAGGCACATAATATTATTATATAAGATTTACTATTATTATAGCAGACAAGACCTAAGTACTTTCTATCCAAGTATTTACAGTTTACTTTGCAGTCTTTTTCGTGTAAACTGTTGGAAACCTAGGAGTAGTGCGGAAAATGAATGTCACAAATACGGAAAGTGAATCAGCCCGTGAGTTTTTTTACAGGACACGTAAATGAATAATATAGGTATTCGTGTGTATGTAACTGGTATAATTTGTTCTGCATAAGACCCCGCACACATACCGGTCTAAGAACTGTGCGCCTAATACAGTGTGTACCTATAGAACACATGGAGAAAGCATTAGTATAGAGAAAGTCTCACTCAAGTGGAGAGTCTCGCTTCATCTAACTCATCTTCGCAGCAAAGCAACTGTTCGAGTGGAATTCACAGCAAAACTTTTTTGTCGTTTCCTTTAGTCTCCGTAACGATGAGTTCAAGATGACCTGGAGGTTAAAAGTAGGGGGAGAGGATCCTCTTTTGTGCTACCCGCCTTTCAAGTACAAAAAGAATTCAATAATGATATCCCTGGAATTCTATACTTTCACCAACCTTTATTCTTCAAAAGGTAATTGGCTATAAATATTGTATCCGTCCATCATCCCATGTGTCCATTATCATCCCACTCATCAGAAATAAAGAGAGGACAACAGAGTTGGGAGTTGGATAACCCCTCCTACCTACTTACTGCTTGCACTTATTACTGCAACATTATTACTTAGATGCACAATTCAAACATTAAACTCCTTCTTCAGGAAATATCATCACCACACCCACAGCAATAAGAATATCTTTAAGACATCCAATAGTAAATTAGCTATAGGCACCAAAAGGTAAACGGTTCACATTTACTGTTCTTATAAAAGTTTTCAGAGTTAAAAAATGTGAAAGTCTTGTTGGTAAAATGGTTAGCAGTGAAAGCAAACATGCATGTGAAAGTTGTTGGAACGGAAAAGGTATTTTTGTGAATTTTATATTGATCTGATAAGATCAGGTCGGGTTGCAATTCTGGGTGTATAGGAAGGAGTTTGTGTGTTGGTGGTGAGTGGGATATGAATTGGGAGAGCAGAGGAGCAGCGTGGAATGCTAAAGAAATCTGAAGACTCGAGTCACCGACGACGCCGAATTTTTTCCTCGTAACTAGATGATTGCGTGCCTTTGTGTTTTTTCTGACTTGTGTGATGTGGAGTCGAGTTAGCGCTGAATTTTGTTGACCGGCATCCTCACTCACTTGGCCGTGTCTATGCCCTGTCGATCTATAATCACTCTCGACATCCCTCCCTCACAGCCTACACCGACAGAAATAAGTCATGCTAAACCTTCTTTTACATTTTTCAAATCCTAGCTCAGCACCGCAAAGACCTCGGACCCGACGAGCACGAATAAGTTTCTTTCATCCATATATTAAAAGGAATGCTATGCATACTTCATTATGATGCTAATAAATAAATATCTTTTCACGGGAGGAATGTTCTGCTAGTGCATACAAGAAATACGATGACAGGTGGCTTAGATGTTATGAAGTTGAGAGATGGACTTCTGGATTGTGAAGACACTTTTAAGAGTTTACGGTGCTGACAAAATAAATGACTACTTATACCTATATTGCTGCTACAACAAGGTTCTTGGTCGAAGGCTATGAGTGAAAGACGAAGAAAGTCAATTCACGTCAGGCCACATTCTTTGAGCAGGCTGATTGAGAAAGTGACGAACGACTTGGGTTCTCAGTTCCTAGCAATGGGCGTGTGACCAAAAGGGAAACACACCTACGAAAAATTCACAACCATTTTTCAAAGTTGCCCTTTTTCAGGCAAATAGCAAACAAATCTTCTATTCGGAATGAGCTGGACGCGTGTCCCAATTGCCTTTCCTTCCACCTCCATCCACTGGTGCATTCCTTTTTATTACAGTTAACTCTATGCACTCTATTTCCTTATACTCTTGACATATTTATGCTACAGTATTAGTACAACGTAAGTATGTGCACTTGCAATAAAATAAAGTGCTCCGTTGAATGGAGTTGATGCATTTATATCTTGCAACACTGATACAGTAGTAAGTGTATCAAAGGCTCAGCAGGATCATTTATGTGT